>JAOVVA010244542.1:0-18768 GCA_028565275.1 Leiocassis micropogon | reverse complement strand
TTTATTTATTTCTACCTATTATATTTTTAGAATATCAGCTACTAACTTTTCTAGGGGGAAAAAACTGTTTCAGGGTTGAATCCCAGACAGTGTACAATGGAAAGCTAGTGCACTATGTAGGATGTAGAATCACTTATTCAACACAAAGTTATGCTGTTGATCAGGGATTAAAAAGTAATTTAAGCAATTACGAATGACCTCAATGGAGACAAAGTGATGTTTAAGCTGGCATAATGGTACCAGATGTGTTTTCTTGTTGAAAGTGCTTCCGCGACTGGTTTTGAATAAGTCCCACCATTTCTAAGAGTTGGAGGTGGACATACATCTAGACTGTTTCCTGTCCTGGCCCCTGGGTGGTGGAATGAACTTCCTCTAGATATCCGTACAGCCGAGCGACTGGCAATCTTTAAGCAACGACTAAAGACCTGTTTCCTAAGTATTTGGGTTAACGTGCCCCAGTTTTTATCTGCTGTACCCAAGTAAAATGTACAATTCAAGATCTTATTCAGCTTTTATATTTAGCAGTTATTTCATTTATATTTATAATAATGATGGATTTTTTTTTATTTTTTATAATCCACAATGTCAAAGCATTGCAGTAAAACCCAAAGTACAAACTAGGAGCATGTTGCAGTCTGCCCGTGCGTGCATGTGCGTGCATAGACGCTGAAGTTCAGAATGCGTGTACCTTAAAATATATCATTGCCCAAAACAAGAAGTATTAAGCATGACCCCATGATGGGCCTAAAGTAAGTTTTGATAAATAGTAATTATTATCTTATTTCAATGTATATATAATTGACTCCAGTAGATGGACATCACTTTTTTTTTTTTTTGGACAGGGCAGAGACTCAGAGAGATGGGAGTGAGAGAAGTAACACTACTTGGTGCTAAACATGCTATAGCTAGCTGGTCTAACTGACTTCCAGGTCGGGTAAATGTAAAAGCTTGAATGATCATATGAATTTTCAGGGACTGTAGTGGATCAGATTTCATTCCAGTTGAGGAAGAAGAACTTTGTAAGTTGATGTCACGGTCAGCTGACTGACCACTTTGCCAAAATGACTTTTAGATTACATATATTTACACTTACCGTCCACTTTAACAGGAACACCTGAACACATGCACAGTCATGCAGTTATCCAATCACCAATCACGTGGCAGCAGCACAATGAATAAAATCATGCAGATACTATGCATGTCAAGAGCTTCAGGAAATGTTCATATCAAACATCAGAATGGGAAAAATTATACAGCAGTTTCAGCAGCATCATTATGGCAAATTTTAATAACAGTCAGCCAAGGAAAGGAAGTTCTTTAAGCATATTGGCATGATTTTTATACATGCAACACATATTTCAAGCAACAAAAAAAAAAAAACATTTTTATTATTTGAGTGTGCTATGTAAATCTTTCTATGGTGCTATAAAAGTACAGTCTTCTTACTATTTAAATAAATATTTTTTTTAAGTAAAATCTTGTAAGTAACTACAATTTTATTGCAATTTTAATTAGACAGTAGTAATGGATACTTCAGTTCTTTCATAACCTCTTGTACATGCTGATGATCATACTGTAACTTGAAACACTTCTCACCATCTCTGGCTGCAGTCAGTAAAATGTAAGAAATTCAAGGACGACTTTTGGAGCGCATGACCATCCCATAGTGTCGTCACCCGGTTACAAATTTCTATTGACTGTCTTTCAGCGTTATCCGTATAGACCTCAAGAATTAGTGTAGTCTTTAGAAATAATTAACAGGCAGCATTAACCATTAAAGGATTAAGACTGGGGAACACAAAGGGTCATTCAGTCCGGCAGATAAAGATGACATGGTGGATAAGCTTTGCCTTCATGTATCAAGTGTGTTTTTTTTTTGTTTTTTTTTTATTCTGTAGCATGGTTCATTGTATGCGTGTGAATGTCACCATTCATGCTACACAGCACTACATTTTACATGCTCAAAATTGTGTGGCTTCCATGAATGAGAAAAATGGTAAAACTCTTATCAACTGAAAGTGATCTGAGACATTCAGTGATACTGAATTCATGATACAAAATCAGCAGATTATTCTCATCCTTTAAATTCGACTCCTAAAGTACACATTTCCATTACTGTTATATCTTACAATGAATTAATGTAAGTTATCTGAATGGGTTCAGATTAAAATTCGAGTCAAAATCCAAGGACTTCAACAAAGCCACTTTCAAAAAGTGGCTTTGTCCTCAACAATAGTCTTAATCCTCAACAGATCACTTAATACATGTACCAGGACTGAATTCTGCCTTAGCTGGAAAATGTTTTGGTGAAGGTGTCATGTCCATTTATATGTACAGCAAGATAACTAAACACTTACAGTTAAATCTGGACGTTGAGTCATGTCAACTGGACATCTTTCTTGTTAGGTCAAGCAACTGTAAGTAGCTTCTTCAGGCTGGGGAAGTTGGTAGGATTCCAGAAATGTGTATCCTCCAGTATCAGACCCTTTCCTGAATGGGCTCATTAGGTGAACAGTGGAGACGGTGAGAGTAGAAGAGAGGGATATTAAAGAGTAGGGAAGGGAGAGAGTCGTTAGAAAGAGCCAGCTATAGAGATTAGGGAGAGGCGTTAAGATGTAACAATCAGAGAACGAGAGAGTCCTTAAGTCGCTTTCCTGTGAAGAGGCCTTGATTCTTCTGGGGATGGATAAAAGAGCAGCGGGAAACATAGGAGACATGTTGTGCCTAAGACCTACATCTCTGTTTAGAGACAGATTTTTAGACTTGCATCTAATCGACAACTTCCTTCACACCTCTCTCGAACCATCTATCCTTTCTGTCCATGATTTATATATTATTGTCCTCAAATATGTGTCTTTTGTCCTTTAGATGAAGGTACACTGCTGATCTGCACATTCATGCACATTTACACATATTTCTGTTTCATTTTTGCTTGTTGCACATAAACACATTCATGCATGTTTGCACACACCCAGGACATTTCTATTTAAATCCCATTTTATCTCCACACTAAAGTTTTCTATAATTTTCTATATTTGTAGTGAAAAAAAAAATCCTGTATTTGTACAGCTAGGTTATTCTTTATTTAATATTTTGTATCTGTACAGCTAGATTTTCTTATATTTTATATTTTGTTTTATCTTCTATAGATATACAGTATTTTCCTTAGCTGAAGTTTTTTTCTATATTTAATTTCTTATATTATTTCATATTTATTTCCTATTAATAATCTTTTATTTTTAAGGTCACGGGCGGTCGTTAAGCATTTCACTGCATATACTTATATATACAGGTACATATACTTATACTGTGTATGACTGTATATGTGACAAAGAAAATTTGAATTTGATTCCGTCATACTCATCTTTTATATTGTTCTTCACATTCCTTGGTTTTAACGATGGGGTTTTGTAACCATTACATAATCGATCATCAGTTTAAGTAAACAATTCGATGATATTCGGTTTAACCACACAGTACAATGCTTCTTTAACCTGTTTAATGAGATCACCTTTTACTATTACTACCCCGCAAATACATTACACATACGTGCATCAACAAGGATTATACACATAAAAATCTATTACTGAATATATTATTGATACAAACATGACATCATTTTTTTGTATCTTTTTTTTTTTTCTAAAACCAAAGGACAGCCACATATGGGAGCAGCTTCTTTTCAGGGAAATTGTGTAATAGGAAACCCTGAGATACATCGTGCACCATTTTACACAATCATGTTGTGAACATGTGCAGTTACCAGACATTTATGTATTGGTGTTGCTTGGATTTTATGTGTGTTGGCGCTACACAGCATTTGCCCGGGTGCACAGAAAAATAAAAAAGCTTGGAATGCACAGGAAATCGACTGATCATCAACTACAAGCGATAATCATCCCATAAATACTTACTCTATGGAGAATAACAGGAATAGGATTACTTCTACAGTGTTCTGTTTTTGTCTGAAGCAATAACTTCACTGTTTGAGGCATACGTTTTGGGTCGTTTGGCCTAAACAGAACTGTGCAGTTCATAGTGCTTTTTTTTCTGCATTTGTGTACAATTTGCTTTTACCTTTTGCTCTCATCTGAAACACATGTGCTCTATCCCTTCACCCTTTCAGCAGCGAGGGTGGGTCAGTTGTCTTACAGGCAACAGAGGGTTCTAAAAATTCCAAACTGTTCCTAATTTGCCTAAGTAAATCCATGTGTTCCTCTCTGCAGGCATCATGGAGTTCTTTGAGGACAGAGTTTTCCTCACTTAGCCCTGCTCAGCTTCACCACCTGCTGAGGGAGTACAACCCACGCCGGCCCTGCCCCTCCGCATGGACGCCCTGCGGCGCCGACGCTGACGCAGCGTGCCGGACTGGTGAGACTGTGACATTGATATATGACCAGGAGATCGCTCTGCAGCGGCAGATCTCAGATTCCTTATCAGATTTGAAACTGCAGCAAATATAAAATAGCCCCTTTTCTGTCCTCCAGCTGATATTCTGGAAAGCTTTGATGACCACCCGCCTCTCGTCCTTCCCATCGATGGCTTTCATCTGAACTTAAAAAAGCCTGTTAGTGATAAAAGCCTCATTAAAACGCTGGTGCAGTTTCAGACAGTCGTCAAGACGCTTAATGTTGGAGCATCGGCTGCAAAATGTGCTCAGGTAAGCAGTAGCATTTAATCTTGATTACAGTGCACTCATTATCATGTTAAAAAAGATCCTTCCAGGCCCACATGCTAAACAGCTTGCAGAGGCAATCTTTAAACTAAAATATTCCTGTACTTTTTATGAAGGCAGTTAGATATTTTAAAATTTTTTTTATGAAAGCAGTTTAAATTTTAGTTTGGATTTTAATAATATTTTACATATTTAAAACATTATTATACGTATATCATATTTAAGCATGGTTTTATTACATGAGAGGGAGTGCTGTTATACTGGATATCAGAAGGGCTGTGATGCGGTGATAGGCACGATTCAATTCAATTCAGTTTTATTTGTATATTGCCTTTAACAGTTGACATTGTATCAAAGCAGCCTTACACAATCAAAGGAATTATTTACTGTAAGTTTAAGTCACGAGGGTGCAGCTGCGCTGATATTAAGTACAACAGCATGACCTTGAGCGTGATATTGCTTTTATACCAAAGTTCTACAAAGGCCATTTATTATTAACAGACAATGATTTGTTTGTTTATTTAATCAGTTATTTGGCTCCACCAACACATATTCTTCCACAGCTGGAGGAACAAGAATTAACGATTAACGATTATTAGAACCAGGAGTATCATGCTTTTTTTTCTTCTTCTTTTTTTTCTTTAAAGTGTGCAATTTCATGCCATTTCATCTAAAATTCTGACAAATTTGACAAATGAAGCAACTTAGCACAATAAAGCAAAGAACAATAAAACATCAACACTAATGTTAAACAATTAGGAATTAATCACCGATGCTAAAAACTTTACAAATAGAAATGAAATTAGCTGAAATTAGTTATTCACAAGGCGGTTTAGTGGTTATCACTGTCGCCTTGCACCTCCAGGGTCCGGGTTCGATCTCCGGCCAGGGTCGATTTCCATCTCTGTGTGCATGAAGTTTGCATGTTCTCCCTGTGCTTGGTGGGTTTCCTCCCACAGTCCAAAGACTTGCAGATTAGGCTAATTGGTGTTCTCAAAATTGCCCGTAGTGTGGGAATGAGTGTGTGAGTGCATGTGTGCCTTGCGATGGATTGGCACCCTGTCCAGGGTGTACCCCGCCTCGTGCCCATGTAATAGGCCCCAGGCCCCCCCGCGACTCTGAATACAGGATAAATTGGTATAGACGAGGAGTGAGTGAGTCACTATTCACACCGCACACTGTGGATAACAGGAGTAATAAAAAAAAAAAATTAATATTGTGATTGGATAATTGTGTTGTATATTGTCTGTTTTATTCAATTGTTCTCCAAGAGGGCGCCAGTCATATGTATTTTAAATATTAGTCATTTTTATTGTAGCAAATAGTAATTGTATCGATATCACCTGTTCATTAATAAATTATTAATACATTATTATCTGAAAATGATTATCACACTTTTTGAACTAATTGTTTATTTTTTATTTTGTAAAGCTGCTTTGCGACAGTGAAGAAATGAGTTCACTTTAATTCTGAAAATAAGCCACAATTTTAAAGCATGCTGTGAACGTCTTGAACAGATGTTGCAGTTGTGCTGCATGAGTGTTTTTAAGTGTTTTAACAAGGCAAGAAACTGACATCCAATAAACTAAATAATGAAAATACTGTTCACTTTTTTGTGTGATATAATAGAGAGAACTGATTACCAACAGAGACATAATAACGTGTTTTTTAATATGTGTCACCTGTTGTGTAGCATGAATCCGCCGTACCCTTAGAAGCCAAACGCACCAAAATGGAAGTTCTTCCAAAAGCCCACTTGGAGCAAGGACACACACCACTGATGCTGCCTAAGAGCTCAAATTCTTCCACCAGTTCTTCATCAGGTGATGAGGGCATGTGTGAGGTTCTGCTGACCCAAAAGATAAAGTCTCTGGATCTCCAGGACAACGAGGCAAACGACAACAACAGTACTAAACACTCAGTACTAGAAAGCTCGTGCTTGCTCACCCCACCCAACACCCCACTGAGCTCAGAGCAGACCGAGTCCGAGACCAAATGCCAAGAGATGGAGCCCAACCATTACAGTGATACAGCCATGCAGGAGGGAGGTGAGCGAGAAAATATAAATTCAGGATGAACTATGTTGTAGATTCAACAGAATCCATTAATGTGACAGATCTAGTATTATATAGTAGCATATTAATAAAATGTAATAATACAGTAGTAATAGTGATTGAATGATGTTTAAATTGGTCGAATCTGTAGGTGGATGTGGAAGGCATGAAGTCAGTGATGATGAAGTGTTTGTGGTGGAGCTGCTGAAGGGCCCTGGAGGACTTGGACTGTCTCTAGTAAATGGGGTGGTGAGAACCAGACTAGATCTTTCTAAAAGAAACATCTTTATCTGTTTAAAATTTGGCTCAAATGAAATGTACAAAAATTACCACGTTCTTTAAATGTTGTCGAACAGCCAAGACATGACTTTATTTTATTTTGCACTGATGCTGCAAGGACAGTGGTAAATAATCAACTTCCTCAAAATTCCTTTGCACGTTTAAACAAATAATGTCTTGGCCTATACACTACATTCACATTAATGGATTTAATTTATTAAGTTCCTTTACGTCACCTTTTTTTTTCTTTTACAGAGTAGTCCAGGGCTTTTATTTGAATTATGGAATTGCTTTAGGTAAAAGAAACAATCTGTCTGTGACATTTTGAACATGAATCTGTTATGATATGAACCATTTTACTTTGATTTTATTGCCTTATGGCTTGTAACAGTTTTACTCCAAGTACATTTTGCCAATACAGACACATTTGTCAAACTTTTTGTAAGGCTCTTTCTCTCTTTCTCCCTCTCTCTCCCTCTCTCTCTCTCTCTCACACACACACACACACACACACACACACACACACACAAAAAAAAAGTGAACTTCCAATCATTTGTTGTGTAAAGTGCGCCCCCATGTGGTGGTCACATGATGTACATAAAATCTGAAAACGTGTAAAACCTTACATAATACATAATACATTTTCTAAACACTATATAATTTTTTTTTTCAAATATAAATCTGAATTAAAAAAAAGCACTGAATTACAATTAATGAGATAGTTATAGTACTTTAATTCTGAAAATGAGCCAAAATTTTAAAGCGTGCTGTGAACATCTTGAACAGATGTTGCAGTTGTGCTGCATGAGTGTTTTTAAGTGTTTTAACAAGGCAAGAAACTGACATCCAATAAACAAAATAATGAAAATACTGTAAAGCAATGTTTAGCCACCCCACAGCAATTACTGATCCATGTGATTTTAATAAAAACTACGTTTACAGTATTTGGCCCTTATTCAGATCAACTTACATTTTTATCTCACTATACTCTAAGCAGTTGAAGGTTAAGGGCCTTGCTCAAGGGCCCATCGGTGGCAACTTGGTGAGTGTGGGGTTTGAACCTGGGACCTTCTGATGTGTAGTTCAAAGCCGTAACCACTGACCTACCCCTATATCCCTGTTACCGTATACAGCAGTATAGCAGAACAGTATATAGCATTTTGTTCATATTAAGGGACTCTAAGAAGGTCTAAATCTGTGAAATAATATCAATTTTGTTGTGTTATCAGGAAACGCCTATGAAGATGAACGGGATTTATATCAAATCTGTGATCCCAGGGTCTCCTGCAGCTTTGAGTCAGAGATTGAGGCCAGGGGATCGACTCCTGGCAGTGAATGGCCATGGATTGATTGGCTTGGACTATCACACGTGAGTGGACTTAACTTATACAAAGACACAAATCGAATCAAGAATATTAATTCCAAGATGGAAATAATAAAAGTGCTACTTTTTTTACATTTAGTGGCAGGAAGCTCATTCAGAAGGCTGGAGACCAGGCTCAGTTGCTAGTCGCCCGAAATGAAAGAAGCAATGAAGACGCAGTGCCAAGACGCTGACCGTGCCAACCCGTCTCTTTCTGACACACAAGTGCACTTTGAAGCCATTCTGGGAAAATGCCAAGATTTTAGTCTCCTGATTTTTTGTGTGTGTGATTTTAAACATAGTTTATTACACTGTTATGATGCTTTATGGAACCATGAGTTAATATTATTTTTACATCATTTTTTGTAATGTGTTTTAACCATAACTGTAGCAAAAATTATTATTAATTATTAATGTGCCTAAATAATAATGATAATAAAACACTATATTTTATTTGTATTCATGCTGAAAGGTCAATACAGCAAACTGGTTTGAAACTATTTGAACATGATACCTTTTTAGAGGTTGTATGAGAGATCTCTGTTTCACTTTTTTTTCTGATTCGGACTAAATATGACAGTATTAGAGGGGTGATGGAGAGAGAGGATAGGAAGGAAAAGAAGACGGACAAAGAAAAGCCGAGTAAGCTGGAAATAAAGAAACTGAAAGAGGGAGTGTGTCGGAGCGTGACTGTGCTTGGGAGAGTGTTCTTGAATATTATTCACTTACTTGTCTTAAAGCACAAAGTGAATACTGTTCAGTAGTGTCTACTGAGCTCTTCATAGTGCCATCAAAATGTGTTTATATGGCATGATAAGAATATTCAGTAACATGGGGTGCTTGTAAACTAGGCTTTGGATAATATTACAAAAAGTAATTATTATATAATGATTTATGAAACTGTTGGCAAGGTCTATTTTACCATGTAAATTGTCTTACAGGAGTTTTTTCCATTTATCATTCACGTCACCAGACTTCACCAGTGTAGGAATTTAGTCTTCCTTTACATTTATATATCCTGAAGTTTGTCATCCAGTACTGTCAGGAAATTATTCCTAACGATTAGCCTACAGTAGCATTACTTTATAAGAGCAAAAAGTGGAAACACCAAGTATTCCTTCTAAGGTAGACGCCCAGAAATGTGAATTTATGCTTCCATTCCCAACACTAAAAATATTTCTTTTCTTTTTTTTTAAGGTTAAGCATAGTACTGTACTTTATTTCTGAGTTGTTAGACTCAGTAAAAAATATTACTGTTACTGGAGTCATTAAATTATAGCAAAAGTTTGGTCATAGTTCAAAAAGAAATTTTATTGTACTCAGTTCTGCAAGATGAAGAGTAAGTATTAACTGTATTATAGTACATTTTGCCAATTTATGGTTGTCTTAAGGTATACAGTATAATTAATAAGAAAGCATAATTAATATTTATGTAAGATCCCAAAGCTTTTGGCATAGAAATTGTACAAAGGTTTTTAAACACTTTGTGGCTCATGAGTGGAGGATATTAGACAGCACCCAGGTTTGTCTATGCAGCCTATAATTGGCCAAACGCCTACAAAAATATATTTGCAGAGAATATGACTTTTTCTGGCACTAAAATTACCTCTGCTGCCGATGCCCATTTTCCTTGGAATGCAATTCATTCACAAGACATACAGCTATATGTATTTTCAACAGGGAGGCTAAAGGGGAAATGTTCGTAACAGTTGAAACTGCAGGCAGACTGAAAAAAATGATTAATCTATAAACATATTTAAGTTTATTTAATATTTAAGGGGAGAATTTCAATGCAAGTAAAATATGCAAGCTGAACAGAAATAAATGATGGTAAATAATGGTAAAAATGCGTATGTCTAGACACATACATTAAAAACATTAGCCCATTTTTTAGACAATTTTGTTAGAATAACTTAATAAAAGAGCCCAGAATCAGTAGCAGGCAGAGTTACACATGATACTGCTACTACTGTGCTTTATGATAACTATACTGCAATGGATTTCATATTATACAGTATAAGTATATATATATATATATATATATATATATATATATATATACATATATATATATATACACGACAGATTTAAGATTTAGGATTAAGCAACTATATTACTTTCAACCATGACCAAAAATCCTTTGGTACTTTCATGACCAAAAATCCTTTGGTCATACTGAAAAGGAAACAGGTTGCACTATAAAACAACTATGCATTCAATTAAAATGTATTTTTCTTGTGCAAAATAAGGAGAATTGATGAAAGTTCCAGGTCATTTTGTGACCTTGTTGGAAGCTTTCGGCATAAAAAAGGTATCTAGGTGCCATACATTGCCCCTGGCAGTTAGGACTGGTGAACAAGAATGAACTATTTTTCTTGGCTGGGGGGTAGCAAAAAGTTGTGAAATTCCCGTGGCACCGATCTGTTCGCTTTTGCCGTATGCCATCCCTCAGATGCCTTGAAACCTGGCAGCAGAATTTGCTATTGACGGTCTGGCCCCGGGAGGTGAATTCTCAATGCACAATGTGGCGAATGTTGAAAAATAATATGATGCATGTAGAACCTGCCTCGCCTTTTCCAGTCGTGGAAATAATGGGCTCTTCCACCGTGAAGACTGTTACATAAAGGACAGGTCATCCACAGCACGCTGACGGAGTTCGTGGCAGACTTCTTTCTGCTCCTGTGTCAGCAGCCTGGGAAGAACAACACAGCGCACAGTGGCAGCAATGTTATGGATTGTTATGAACACAAGTTGCCGAATGGTTTCAACATTTTCGGGGGTTGAGCTTGTTGAATGACTCATTGCAGTATTGGAGTAAACTTGCCGAATCATGTCAAACATCTTTGTGGCAGATTTGCCCAGTTTACCGCCGAATTTCCTGTTATAACTTGCTGTCCATGGTGAAATAGCAAACTTGTTAATGCATGTGGTCAGAATAGCACCAGTTGCACGGCTCCCGATGTACACAGGATGATGTCTTTTGGCACACTGACTTATGAAAGTCGGTGCTTACTGTGACTGCATGCAACCTTGTGCTGCCATCAATTAGCTTGTTACAAGACTAGTCTTGAAACTTTTTGATACCACCTCATATTATACAGCTAACTAGCCAGTTTAATTAAACAAGATGATACATGATACAAAGATGATACATTTTTCCCAAATAAAACAGCAACCTTAAAAAAACAGGTTTGACAATATTACAACCATAGCTACTGCTTATACACGACACATTTAGGCATTTGGCAGACGCTCTTATCCAGAGCGACTTACATTTTTTATCTCATTACACATCTGAGCAGTTGAGGGTTAAGGGCCTTGCTCAAGGGCCCAACAGTGGCAACTTGGTGGTTGTGGGGTTTGAACGTGGGATCTTCCGAACTGTAGTCCAATGCCTTATCGACTGAGCCACCCCGACACGAACAGCTTGCATGTATGCTTAACCCTAACCCTACATTTTTTTCACTGAGGCTGAACAGTGATTATCTTTCAGATATCTGAACTTACAGAGCAAGTTAAACTGGTAGTGATTTGTTTTTGTTTTTTGTATGTGTGTGTGAGTGTGTGAAAAATTTACATTGTTATAACATGAAAAAAGCATAATAACTATGATTTTAATCCAGTAAAATAATGGATAACTTTCCTAATCAAGGTTTTGCATGTTATTTTTCAGTCCACAAACTATTTATATAATGTCTAAGCTGTTTTAACAACTATTGTGCTATTCCACTTTTGAGGGTGGGTAAAAGCTCTAAGGTATGTTGACCATAAAAATGCAGTGGAGCATGAAACTGGAATGGACTGGTCAGGACTGAACCATGCTCACACTCTCACAGTCTGTTTCTCAATTCCTTCTAGACAACAGGGTGGCAGCTGATGCAAGAATGTGGAATGTAGCTTTAGGCATACGCTTTGCAATGTTGAAAATGCTCATGTGCCATAACTTACGCTAACCTCAGTGTCATCAATAGACCTGCGTTGTTAACAGAGTTAAATGGAAAGACAACTCTTTGTATCCAGTGCTCCTCTGCACCCACCTGGACTTACATAAACATTACAAGTGTTAGTGCAACTCTGCAGCTTTTGCTGGTTTCCAGCTGGCCTGTATCACTGGGTTTTAATTGGCCTCTGAGTCCTTGGTAGGCACAACATGAATGCCGAGACTGGGTTCCATAGCTGGAAGAGCAAAGGCTGTCTCCATGTGTCTTTGCAACCCACTTCTATTGTGGTAAGATGAATGAGTCCTATGTCAAGCCAAACGTATTAGGATACAGACTTATGGTTTCCCTTCAAGTTATGTTCTGATTAAAATAATTTCTTTGTGTTTAAGTATGTCCACAATAGAAATACATTGCATGAACCTGGGTCTTACTGCCTGTAGGTCGGGTCAGTCAAATTAAAATTTTCAAATTTTCAAATTTTCTTTGTCATACACAGTCATACATAGTACGATATGCAGTGAAATGCTTACACGACCACCAGTGACCTTAAAAGTAAAAGCTTATTTATAAGAAATAAATATGAATAAAAAAGAAATACAATAGAAAATAAAATAAAGTAAAAAATATTTCTGTACAAATAAAAATATTCTGTGCAATAGAAAAATATGGAAAATATAGAAATTGTTGACTGGGGGATGTGCAAATATGCATGAAAGTGATTTATTATTAAAGTGATAATAAATCATAAATATGAAGTGTGCATGAATGTGTCCATAAGTGTCCATAAGTGTCCAGGATGAGTGCGAGAGCCAATGTCATTATTGTGAATGTTTTAGAAAATAGTATTAATCCTGTGTGGTGTTGTGGTTGAGAGACCTTATCGCCTGCGGGAAGAAGCTCCTCCTCAGTCTCTCTGTGTGCCTTCAGGGAGCGGAATCACTTTCCAGACCGCAACAGAGAGAAGAGTCCATTGCTGCGGTGGCTGAGTTCCTTCACGATCTTCCTGGCCTTGGTCCAGCACCGCTTGCTGTAAATTGAGTGCAGGTCAGGGAGCTCAAAGCGGATGATGCGCTCAGCTGATCGCACCACCCTCTGTAGAGCTTGTCTGTCCTGCATGGTGCTGTTTCCGAACCAGGTTGTGATGTTTCCCGTCAGGACACTCCCTATGGTGCAGGAGTAGAAATTCCTGAGCACCTTGGAGGGCAGTCTGAAGTCTCTCAAGCGTCTGAGGTAGTAGAGACACTGCCGGGCCTTTTTCACCACGGTGTTGATGTGAACAGGACCATGACAGGTCCTGCGTGATGTGAACACAGAGGTATCTGAAGCTGTCCACTCTCTCCACTGGGCTCCTGTTAATGAGGGGGGTCTGGTAGTTCCTCTCCTACTTTGTACTTTGTACCAGACCCCCATCATCAACCAGGTTGCAAATGAGTTGCAATTTTCATGAAGATGCAAAGAAGCAAAGCTACTATCTGCACTATAGTGCTGTCCCAATAAACTGTAATTTGATTAGAATACATCTGAAAAGTTTTTCATAATGAATGGACCAAAACATTTTTGAGCAAGTGAGATTTAGCTATTAATACTTTTTAAAAAATATATATTTCTTTTACCACATTTATGGGTAATAACTTACCTGGGCAATGAAAAGGTTGTTCTAAACAGAACTGCACACAGCATGGAGATGTCTTTCAAAAGACACAGGTCAAACAGGTCACAACTGCATTGATTTCTTACCATCCATCCATCCATCCATCCATCCATCCATTCACCACACCACTTATCCCATCCCAGGGAATAAGGGGATCCCATGGAACTCAGTTATAATTATTAAATGAGTAACACCAATTACGGACTTAAAAGCTTCACATAAAATTGCAAAAGAAATCATGACATTTCTAAACCAATTATGTATGTCAGATGGAAAAGATCCATCTGACATACTGTATCTTTTGCATTCATTCAGTGCTCTTAATCTAGTCACCTCTGACGCAGAAATAACCAATTATACTGTAGTTTGGGGTGCCTGATATTTATTTTGTACTATTAATTATAATCAGTTATTGTTTTATGATTTTAGTGTTTCGCTCATTTGATAAGATATTGATGTTATTGTAAATCAGATTTATTTCATGATGTATGATCAAAGTGACAAGACATTTCCTTGAACTTGGCCTTAAAAATTTTTGTGAATTGCAAAAAAAAGTTGTTTTTCTTTGGAAAACAAAAAAATTTGCAAGTGACCCCATATGGAAAAAAAATATAAGAGACCACTGCAATTTACTCCAGAAAACTTCACAAACCATCAATTTTTTGCAAAAAGAGTGGTATAAAGTTACCAAACAGTAATGTGAAAAACATGCAAAGCTGTAATTGCAAATTGGGGTTATCCCACCAAATACTGACTTTTTAATGTTATTTAGCCAAAACATTAACACAATTCATTTACAAATTACTTGCATTTAGTTTTATTTGAGTTATTAAAGCTCTGCAAATACTGCATGATCTTGGGTTATTTTGATGTGTTCATGTGATGTTGTCATTTCCTGTAAATATACACTCTAAATAGAAATATTTTAGCAGTTTACAAAGAAATTAAACAAAACTGTTCATCTCACCAACACGTGCACCTGTACGAAAAGGAAAGATAAGAAACTGATTATTTTGCAGTGGTCTCTTATTTTTTTCAGAGCTATATGGCATATCATATTATATATATTATAATATTTACTTACTTATATATTGACTATTAATATAAATATTTTTTTTATTTGATGATTATATAAATTATATTATTTAAACTGTTATCAGTATACTATATATTTAGTGTATATATACACACTATTAATTTTTACAACATATTATATTGTAGCGTTTATATCGCCGTAAAGGATGGTGGAGAGACAAGTGAGCTATCTTGCCCCCCAATGCAATGGCTGGGAGTACTTTATTTGTCTCACTAAGCACGAAATAGCACACAATACACATTCCACCGATACTAACACACCTAAAACACGCATACATACCATGGCCGAAGCCACTAACCCAAACACCTTTTCCCAACAGGGTGAACACATAACAGCCCAATCCCGCAAAGCATGATAGTTCCTAAACGAAACCCCGCCCACGCCACAATATTGACTTATTTACTTACTTATAATGTATATTCACAATAGATACATTTATTTTTGTAAATAATTTACTTTATATTACATTACATATATAATATATATTTGTTACACATAAATATATATTACATAACATAATACACTATGCAGTTTATGTTTATTATAAACTGGAGTGAGATTACTCTTTGAATAGGCTGAAAGGGGAAAGAATCGACTCTTTCGGAAATGAATCAAACGATGTGACTCGGAAAAGAGTCGGAAATTAGGAGCCCCAGGCGGTTTGCGAGCGGCACAGTGAAGCTCAAAGGTCTTCAGAACACGGAGTAGCAGAAGCCGCAAACCTCTCAGTCTTTTAGTCTCTCAGCGCGTTATTACAATGACAGAAGCAGATTTATATGATGAGTATAAAGGGGTTTATGTGCCCAAACACTTGCACCCCGCAGACAGCCTGAAGTATTATGAGGAGTTCACATTTCGAGAAGACGACGTCCTTATCGTCACGTATCCCAAATCCGGTAGGATAAACTTACACAATTTACTATTCACACATGACTTAGGATTTAGACGTGAAGGTGTTGTTGTTGTTTTTTCTGGGAAATGTGCTTTAATTCAATTGGATAATATATGCAGAGTATAATTTAACATAGCACAAGCTAACCTAATTTAAATGTAGACGCAGAAAGATCTCAGACACACAGGAATGCAGAAATGAGATTGAGGAATGCAGTTTGAATAAGGGTCAGACCAGCTTAAACATTAGACTGCCCTCTACAGACCAATAGTGTGTCTACACTTAAAGGGTTAAATAAAACAGAACCCAGCTGGACTTGAACATCGAACATTACTGGTGTCTGTACAACACTGTGGTTTTTGCTAGTTGTACAGTACAGCAATAGTCACACAGTTACTCTCACTGGGTTATAATTGGTCTTAATTATATAAATAATATAATTACATTATTGGTTTTTTTTTTGTTCTTTGTAGGCACAACATGGATGCAGGAGATTGTACCTCTGATATTCAGTGAGGGAGATCTCTCACCAGTGCACACTATACCAAACTGGGACCGAGTTCCATGGCTGGAAGAGCACCGTGCTAAAATCCTCAATCTGGAGCAAAGGCCCTCTCCACGCATCTTTGCGACCCACTTCCATCATTACATGATGAACGACTCCTATTTCAACGTCAAGCCAAAAGTATAAGGATTCATTCTTTCAATTATATTCTGGCTGAAATGATTAGGTAGCATGTAGGTACCTGGGAGCTAAGCAAGTGCATTCAAAATGGTCATATTCTGCAGTTCAGTCCCTAATATTGTTTCATTTAGAAATTCTGATAACAAGCAAATGAACGTCATGGGATTTTTTTCCCCCACAATATCTAGTCCTGTTTTTAAAATGTAATTTATTAAATTAAATAAGTAAATTAAATTTACTTCATACTTACTTAACCATTTCTATTTCAACACCTAGGAATTATAAGGTTTAATGATTATTTTATTTTACAAATTTAATCTGTCAATCTGTTAATCTGTTTAATCTTTACAAATTTAAGGCAAGTAAATTTTTTTTTTGCAAAAACGCATTTTCCATAGAAAATAATGTAGATGCAAATAATCTGTTTCAGCCACCCCAATTTTTTTTAACACTATAATCATATGTTTGCATATGAAAACAATAAAAACATAAAATAAATGTAAATTAAGTAAAAAATTAAATAAATAGAAATTAATCCTTACTTAACCTTTTTTTTTTATTATTCCTCACGGCATCGGCTGCTTTAAAAACTTTTTCTTCTTGCTACTGTTTTTACTTCTTACACAAAATGCAAACGATTACATAATCTCGCTCGGCTTGGCTCTCCACTGACGTTCGGAAAGGCTCCCGGACGTGCATGCAGACGCAAGCCTACGTTCGGTTCAGCTTGATTATGTTGCTCGTATGCCGAAAATGCTACTGTACAACCGCAAATGGTACTACTGTCCTGTATATGCATGAAACATTTTGCAAAGTCATTTTTGTTAAAAATGGTAGTTTTAAAAAGTTTAAAAAATACAAATAGATGGGCTATAACAGTTATACTTATTATATAAACACTTAGTTGAGACCCAGTAATCTGATTGGACAAGAGGCAAGAGTCATGATCTTGAGCATAACAACACTGAGACGATTAACTACTGCATAACTCTTTGTCGCCAGAATGATTGAAAGTAGGTTGGTACGGAAGCACTTTGAGCAAGAATACTCTTTTTAATAATTGCTTCTAAGTCATCCTGTATGGACTAAACATGACATAATTATAAATAAATAAATGTGTGAATAAATAAGTAAATATAGAAATAAATAAATGCATAAATACAATATACCCTGGAAAATTGATAAATGTATTCCTACTTTTGTTTATTAACATATTTCAAGATTTATTTATTTCTAAATTTCCACATTTCTTCATTTATTTATTTTTGTGTTGTCACATTTCTTTATTTATCTATTTTAGATTTTCCATTTTTTTACATATATTTATTTCTGCATTTCCACATTTCTACATGTATATATTTGTCGCTGTATGCTGATATGGTAGGCGGTCCCAGCTAGAGTCGAACCCGGATTGGGCCGCAAGGGCACCTCAGACAGAAGCAATCGATCAAATCAGCGTGATGCTTCTAAGTTATCTCAGCATCAAAGGTGAACTAAATCGTCCATTAATCTTTCGACACGATATAAATCGTAGTCATTTGCTGCAAGGTTCTCAATTTCACCTGTTATGCGCTAAAATGCCCCCCTGCCACGGATTGGCCTCCCACATAATCTCTAGAAAATATTATAATAGAACATAAATTCATAGGTTTATTATTATTGCATATGATATTACTATTATAATTAACCCTAGGCACGTGACAGCCGCCTAGACCATTAATACAAATTCTCATATAATGTTTATTTTGTGGCACATTTATGTTGCAGGGGTTTGTCATGTAATACAAAAATGGTTACATAAAAAAATATTGTTTATGATGAAAAATTAGACGAAACATTTTTATTATAAAATAAGCAATATACATAAATATACATGTATGTGAAAAATATATATAATTTATACGAAAAATATTTTTTATATACAACATGTAATTTTTATATTGCTTATTTTAAATTCAAATTCGTTTGGTGTAATTTGTAAATCATAAACCTATGAATTTATGTTCTAATATAATATTTGATAGAGATTATTTATGGATGTGTGGGTGGGGGGGTATACATTTAGCAATTTTCCAGGGTATATTGTATTTATGTATTTATTTATTTCTATATTTACTTATTTATTCACACAT
>JAOVVA010244523.1:8657-18769 GCA_028565275.1 Leiocassis micropogon | reverse complement strand
GTACATGGGTACGTTCACAACTTGATTGATGTCTGACAGCTGAAGTTCTGGGCAAACTGATGCCATAAACTTATTTGATAACTGTTAGATAAGCGTGTGCATGATAGACAAATCTTTCGTGTTGATGTTGTTACAGAAGGTTAATGAATGACCTGACAGCTCAATGTCAAATTGTGGTATAGAATTTTGTCCTAATCTAAAAAAAAAAAAAAAGAGATGTGCATGCAACTTGGTTGCAAAAGACCTGAGTAGCCTAGCAAGCTGATATTACATGATTATAATCTGACAGGAGAAGAATTTATCTGAAATATTATTATGCTAATATTAGCATTTATCTCTGCTAACTGTTCTGAAATCAGGTCATATCTTTTGTCACCTTTAAAGGCGACATATTATGCAAAAATCGCTTTTCTAACCCAGTTATTCAGGATTTTTATTATTTTGTCTTTCTTACGTTTGTTTTAGAACCGGCATTCTAAACCGGATTGTGTTGTATTGACTGGGACGGCACAGTGGGTTAGCTGTTAGCACTGTTGCCTCCACGATCTGGGTTTGATCTGGGTCTGTGTGCATGGAGTTTGCATGTTTGCAAGTGAGTGAGGGTGTATTGACTGGAGCTAGTCAAATTAGTCTGAATTAGATTTTCCCCCTATTGTGACATCATGAAAAATAGCCCCTCCTCCAGCTCAGCTGAGTTGCTCCTCTTTGCAGGGGTGTGTGGCTCATTTGTAGCTCATTTGTAGAAATCAGAGCTTAATGAATAAAAAAAGAATTATCTGAGAGTTCTATCAGCTGGAGCCACACAATTGTGTGGAGCTTTGAGACCTGCATTAAATTGTTAAAGACATAGTAAGATGTGGGACCTTTAATGTACTGTACTTTAAAAAACAACAAAATAAAGAAGTGAAAAACAATGATAAAATAACAATCACAGGGGTTTCAGTTAACAGCAGTGTGCAGACATTTTATACCCACCGTATAGTATATCTGTCCCTGCAGGACTGCATTACATTGGCCAGCTACATGAGAACAGTCTGCTTAAGGTCATCATGGATCAGCTCACAGAAGGACAACTGCAGTTTGTGGAACTGGACAAGCACATTGACACTGTAGTGATCGGCAGCAGAGAGAAATGCAGGGCGTACACAATATATAGCGGCAGAACTGAGATGGAGAAGCATCTGAAGGAGCAGTTCCCTAATGATACCAAAGCTATAGAGGAGTTCTTCAAGATCATGAAGGTAGTGCAGCTCCCTGAGTAGTTTCACATACCTCATGGTTTCTCATCCTTTAGCTTAAAATGATCTTTAGCATTTTTAAAACTAAATGCAGTTGTTTCTTTTTTTTTCAGATCTCAGCCAGGCACACACAATATTTAGCTGCGATGAAGCTCATTCCTGAGTGGGTGGCATTGTTCCTGCTCAAGAGTGGCATTGCCAACCTGTTCTCCTCCATCTTTCGCCTTGTAGGCACTGACGCCACTACATTTGCTGACAGTCTGACCTCCAACAAAGATCTCCAAATAATCTTCTACTATCTTTTTTATGGTGAGACACTACTAGTACAGTAATTTGGCACTTTTATTTCTGGTTACAAGTGTTATAGTAATAAAATGGGTAGCATGGGTAGCTTCAGGATTCTTGGTTCCATCATATTTGTATTAAGATATGTAAGATAAAATGTTAATTGTATCAGCTGTCACATGTTTCTATGCAGGTCCCCATGCATAGAAATAACTTATGTGAGTGTTAATCCATAAAATACCTTAGAATAAAGCTTTTTTCAATGATTCATAGGTGTTCCACCAAAAGAATCCAGCTGTATCATTAATGCTTTGCTGTTGCACCACTACAAGCGTGGAGCATACTTCCCAAAAGGTGGCGCCAGTGAAATCCCATTGCACATCATTAAGGTCATCCAGAAATATGGTGGACGTGTCTTGGTCCGTGCTAATGTAAACCGCATCCTGGTCGACGATCAAGGAGCTGCGTATGGTGAGAGATGGCCATACGCGGCTGCTACCGCCATTTTACATACAGTAGCATAGTTTAATAAATGCTCCCAACTACTGTAAGTCACTGAACTAATGAAGTCACAGATAAACAGTTTTTTCTGATAGGACAGTTTAATTTTCCATTTGTAGGTGTCACTGTAAAAAAGGACCAAGAGGAAGTGGAATTGCGAGCTCCTGTTATCATCTCCAGCTGTGGGATTTTTAACACCTTCCAGAAACTTCTTCCATCGCATATCCAAACCAAACCAGGTCAGCTCTCAAGCATTAGTTCATAAACTGAATATAATGCTTAGCACTTTTGCTATGGTAAAGATGGCGCTATACATGTTACACATGTTCTGCCCCCATGTTGCAGAGATACAGAAGAGGCTAAATATGATGAGACCTGGACGAGGATGCGTTTTAGTCTTCTCGGGTTTTGATGCCACACAGGAGGAACTGGGCATCAAATCGCACAATACGTGGTGCTTTAAGAATAACGATATGGATGCCATGTCAGTACCACACTCACTCACTTACTCTTTATACAACCACTTTATCCTGTATACATGGTTGCGGGGGGCCTGGAGCATTTTCCAGGAAATTGAGGGTATGGGGCAGGGTACACCCTGAATGGTGTGCCAATCCATCGAAGGGAACATACACATACACTCTTTCACATACTACGGCAATTTGGGAATGCCGATTAGCTTAATTTGCATGTCTTTGGACTGTGGGAGGAAACAAGATTTCCCGGAGGAAACAATCCAAGGATGGCGAGAATCAAATTCATGCACACAGACCCAAGGCGGGAATCAAACCTGGACCCTGGAGGTGCAAGGCCACAGTGCCCATGTCAGTAGCAAAAAAAAGAGGATTTTTATTTGGCTTGTTACATAAAACCCAAAGAAAGCCCAAATACTTGGCGAAAAAACTAACTTAGCAAAACTAAGTGTTTATTAATTTTACATAAACATTTTTGACATATCAGGAATTATACATTTATTAGTAGCATTAGATTATGTAGATAACTTGCAATACAAGTACCTGTGAATGATTTCTTATTATAGAAATAAATGGTTGATGGGTGAAGGACTTTGCTGAAGGGTCCAACAGTAGCAACCCGGCGGCTTCGGAGCTTGAACCGAGGACCTTCTTGGCTGCGCCTTAACCACCAAGCCACCCCTGCCCCTATTATAGAAAGGACACCAGATATAATTACAATCTCATATGAAGCTGCCATTCTAGAAAATAAATCAGTAGATATTTGTATTTTTTTGCAACTCTATTGATTATTAGAGTGAGCGTAAGATTTTTATTAATTGCACATGTTGGCGCAAATAAAAAAGCGATGCACTTGTACCATTGTCAAGCCAAACTCTCGAATCCCCTTTGAAAATCTGTGAGTATTTAGGTGCAGTAAGTCCCCAACATACGAGCAAGTTCTGTCCCGAGAGCTTGGCTATACACAATATATTACAGTACAGTGTTTGTGCCGATCGTGGAACGATTTATGTTAAAAGAAAAGCAGTATCTACTACCTTTTCACCTTGCTCCATTCTCAATTATTTTCACTTTTGACTCTGTCGTTATTGGTTGGCGCTTCTTAGCAGTAACAGCATCATCGCCGATGCTTTTACACATGATCTAAATTTTGCTATTGAACATGCATGAACTCGAAGGGGATGTACTGTATTGGTTCTGTGTTGTATGGTTTGTGATGGAGACTATGTTGAGCCGTACCTTTGTATAGAGGAAGTGTTAGTATAGAGGAAGAGTTACCAAAGTTACCAAAGTTACCAAAGTTCAAAGTCTGCATTTGCATTTTTTTTGGTACAGCCCTAGTAAAATGTAGCACTTCTTAATAAACTCCATACATTTCCGCAGTGTAAAGGAGAACTTCATTAATACTTCAGTCTAGTTTTCTTGTCAGGCTTTTTCTTCTGAAGAGCCCACTGGGTAGTGCTGTTGTTTAAGCCTTGAGATAACATTAGCCACAGCACAAACCCAGTGCATGACTCTTTGCCGTTTTTTCCAATTGGACATGGTTTTATCCTTATTATATTTCAGGCTGTAAGACGAACAAGGCCAAACCTTGCATTTCTATTCTTCATGCTTCAGCAGGACAGCATGTACAGCTATGCTTGTTAAGAACAAGTATCAAAGTGGCAAGTTTTCTCACTTGTAATGTTATGTTTATGTAAAGGATGGATGAGTACTTCAGTATGGGAAAGGATGAAGCACCAGAGAACATTCCCTTCATGTATTTTACGTTTCCCTCTGCCAAAGATCCCACGTTTGAGAGCCGTCACCCAGGTACAACCTCATGTTTTAGTTTTCCTTTTTACAAATGCTAAACACAGCCTAGTGATGTGGCAGTAGCAGTGGTTTGAGTTACAGTTTCAGATGCCAAGTTTAAACCACACGTCATCTCATGTCTACTCTAGGCAACAAGTCTTCGTGTTCGTTTTCACTAAAAAAGTTGTGTCTAATACTAGTAATAATACTTTTGTTCCTTTTTTAGGGAAATCCTGCATGATCATCCTGACAATGGCTAATTATGAATGGTTTGAAGAGTGGAAGGATGCTCCAGTAAGAAAAAGAGGCAATGATTATGTAGAGTACAAGATGAGATTTGCCGACAAGCTCTTCAACTGGACCTGCGTCCACTATCCTAAGCTGAGAGAAAAGGTAGACATACTGTACTCCTCCAGGTAGCTAATCATGCGGCAACAGTGCAGTGTAGAACATTATGCAGATACAGGTTATGGCTTCACTTAATCTTTACATCAAACATCAGGATGGTAGTGACTTCTGCCAGATGGGCTAGTTTGAGTATTTCAGAGACTTTTCTGAAACGTCTCTAAAATGGCTTAAAACTAAAAACATCCAGTGAGTGGAAAATGCTGTACAACACCAAATGAGACACGTTTAAGCAGACAGGAATCTATAGTCACTCAAATAATTGCTTTTTACATCCATGGTGAGCAAAGAACGAATCTCAGAATGACATTACAACAGTCCGAATTGGGTTTTATTCCAGACAGCCATGTACAGCAGTCTGAGACTACAGTGGTCACAGGTTAAACAAAACTGAACAGTTTTGATTGCAAAATGACATCCCAGGCATGTTCTTCTTGGTGCTTGGGTTTCCTTCCACTGTCCAAAGACATGCAGATTAGGCTAACTCACATCGTCTATAGCGCTTTATCCTGCGTCACAGGGGGGCCTGAAGCCTATTCCAGGAGACTTGGGGCACGAGGCAGAGTACACCCTGGATGGGGTGCCAATGCATTGCAGGGTGCACGCACACTACAGGCATTTGGGGAATGCCAGTTAACCGAATCTGGATGTTTTTGGACTAAGGGAGGAAACCGGTTAACCCATACAAAACCCACCAAACACATGAAGAACATGCAAACTCTATGCGCCTGAGGCAGGAATCAAACCTGGACCCTGGAGGTGCAACGGTGCTAAGCCATCATGGATTAAGTTAACTGGTGTATCCCACGACTCTGTACAGGATTAATACTATAGAGAAAGAGTAAATGAGAGTGATCCCATGGCCTTGATGGCTGTATCTAACGTTTATACATGTATGGAGTAATGGGAAAGTAAAGAAAAAAAAAACTTAGTGAGCATCAGCTTTGTGAGTGGAAACATTGATTAAAGAGTCAGTGGTGAGTTTGACCCTAACAGGAAGGATACCATAACGCAAATAATCGTGATTTACAACTATATTGAGCAGAAAAGCATCTCAGAATGCAAATCAAACCTTGAGCTTGAAGAACTACAACAGCAGGAAGACCCATCATGTTCCATTTCTGTTGGTCAAGAACTGGAATCTGACTCTTATCATGGGCATAAAAAGACCAAAACTGGACAGTAAAGATCAGAAAATGACCAAGCCATCTTTTTTCATTGTTTCTGCAGTTTATGTAAACCTGTGCAAACTGTACCATCAACCTCTTGAACGTTATCTGCACCCTTCCATGCTTCGCATTGACATGCAATATACTAATATACACTTATATAAATATACACAAATATAAACATATTTTACACTAATATATATTATATATTTTTTATATAAATATACTACAGGCTCATTGTTGTTATTCATAGACTCACCTTGTTTTTTCCTAGCTGGTATTTCAAGAGGTCTCCACACCATTGTCTAACTCACACTATCTTGGTTCTTACCGTGGAGCCACATACTCAGCTGAGCACAACTTGGAGCGCTTCCAAGCGGAGGCCATCGTCAGGAATCGTTGTAATACCCCAGTCAAAAACCTCTTCATTTCAGGTATATTAAACGCTTTGTGATTAACATCGCCTTAATGTTTCTATGCTTCTTGGGGAAAAGATTCCGCGTACAGTATATTAGTTGGCCATGACTCCAGCATACTGAGTTGGTATTCCAGGCTTTGTTCACTGATGATGTGTGACTGTGTGTTTTTGGGTTTCCAGGCCAGGATGTGTTTAGCTGTGGTATTGCAGGTGCGTTACACGGTGGCATTCTGTGTGCCTCGGCGGTGCTCAAACAAATCGTGCATTTCGACCTCATGATGCTAAAGAAGAAGCTGAAGACCAAGAAGGCGAGAGAGACTGCTGATCATGCCAAAAAGGTGCTGTGAATCAGAAAAGCCTCCTGTAACAGACAGGAAATGGAATGACCTGCACAAATGAGTTGCACAAATGAATCAGGATTTTACATTTATTGCAAGTGGTTTGGGAAAATAGTATATTATGCGCATGGCAAAACTGTGTGATGAATTATAATCAACATTACACCAGTGAAAAAATGATTGAATAGATTGTAATGCTCTGCTATTATTGATGTACAATTTGCAGTAATTATTATCCGTGACTCCTGGTAGCTTCAGGTCAGTGGGAAACGTACATCCCAATGTACATCAACATGCACATTTTTTATTTTCTTATCTTTTTTTTTTAATTACAGCATGCAGTTACATACTTTCATATACTTTGACTTTAATATTGACCTCATACTTGTAATATTGTGATGACAAAAAGATTCAATAAAGAAAAAACACTTGACCTTTTGAAAGGATATTTGAAATTAAATCCTTAAGAAATGTCCATATGGATGCAATTTGTGTATATAATCGTCTTAATCTTTATATGGAGTTCATGAATGGATTTTATTCAGTGGTTGAACAACATTATTCTACCGACAACTATGGCATATTATTTGAGATGCAGCTGTAACTTCTAACATGTTTTTTCATGAAAGAGCATTTCATAACATTATGACTACCCGCCTAATATTAGAGTAGGTCCCCTTTTGCCACTATTACAGTGATGTACTGTGTGCTGTGACACCTTTTGTCTAGCCATCACAATTTGGCCTTTCTTACAATAGCTACATTTGGGAGTGCGTGGAATATAATAGGCAGCAAGGGAATCTTTTTTTCCTGAAGTTGGTGAATGATGATGGAAATTGTGATGCCTGGGTCAAAGCAACTCAAACTGCAGCTCTTGTGAGATGTTCCTGGTCTGCAGCAGTCGGGACATACCAAAAGTGATCCCAGGAAGGAAAACTGGTGAACTGGTGACTGGGTTATGGGTGGCCAAGCCTCACTAAATCACATGGGGGTAAAGTCTGGCCCGTGTAGTCTGATCCAATAGAAGCGCTAGTGTAGATCAAATTGGTAGAACACAATAAGTGATGCCACATTATACGCATAGTTGTTGTGTTATATAATCCAATAATCAACATAAGGGGAATCCTTTAACTCTTTATGCAGAATCCTCGTGCTGGTGGTGTTCTGACCTGTGTGAGAGTACCTCCTGATCGGGAATCAAAGGGATTACAGGAAACTTCAAACTTCCTCAACTAAGTGGACATTTCCTCTGGGAAAAGAGTGCAGATTGGTTGGCATAACATGGGACCTGATGTATGAATAGAGCTGTAGAGGAGAGGAGAGAGAGATGAATGCCTTCACTGTGTGTAGCTCCAGCGGGATGCCTACTCTATTCGCTGTGAACACAGACCAGTACACCGGGGGGTTATAACCTGTGGTCACTTACAGATGATGCAGCTGATCTGTTTCTAGAATTCCCACAGTTCATTTGATTTGGCAGAATGGTAGAGAATAGAACAGAAGGATGCTGAGTGATGGCAGTTTGGTAAGAATTTTCTAAGATTGATACATCAGTTGCTCAATGGTAGGCTTCTCACCTTCCATATGGAAGGCCTGGGTTTGATTCCCAACCACTAGGGAATACTTAGTTTCAGTCCTGCATCAGTGCACTTGTATAGTTGGATGATTTCTGTGCTACCTTTTCTTTGTATTGGGGTCACATATAGCTCAGTGGTTAAGGCCTTGGACTATAGTTCAGAAGGTAACAGGTTCAACCACCAAGTTGCCACTATTGGGCCCCTGAGCAAGGTCCTTAACCTAACTGCTCAGATGTATAATGGGATTAATGCTTCTATTCATATTAGTTTGTCTTCATTAAAAACATAGCATACACGGCACATTCAAGTCAAACCGGGATTTTTGATTGTGCACACTTATGAAAGTAAAAACTTTCCCTTTATTTATTTATATAATCCCCTTGTACACTGTAATCATGTAAGAATGTTTCAATTCTAAATCGTTGGCCTCCCAAGAACTCCTTGTTAATACCCCAAACATGTGGAAAAATCTTAGTGAGAAGTCAAGACCGTACGGGGGATGTGGCAATAATTCCCAGACGAGTTCCTGTAATGTGCAGGTAGTGTTGGTGAATGATTGTGTGTACAGTTCACACAGACAGATGCATCTCTTCCACAAGTTATCTGTCAGTTTTCAAGAATTAGACGTTCCACTCACTGAATGTTCATGAGTGGCGAGTCACCTCGCCTGGGAACGTTATTCATAGATGTTCAGCCGTAATGTTCTGTAAAGTTCAATTAGTTTTATGCCTTCATTAAAAAAAAAAATCTTCACAAATGCAGGTTTGACTTAAATGTCCCTTGTGTGGTTCATTCCTGAAATATATCCATATTTGGTTACATTCCTACTATGTATTGTTCATTTGTTTCAAGTCCAGCAGCTTATATTGGAGATCTATATCTCTCGCATTACAGAACATCCTTATGCTACATGTATTGAAGAGGTTATATAAAAAAGTGCCGTTGGTTATTCACAATAATTTATTTTGTTAATATATGTTCTTATAAGTGCTTAAGAAACTCAGGTTTAGATCATGTGTTAAAGATGAATATTAAAGGACATCAGTGAAAAGAACTTAATTTATTAATACGGGAAATGTTAAACAGGTCTTTACAAGGAAATTAGATTACATTCAAAATAAAATTCAAAAGAGTTCAACAGCGCAAAACCGATTGAATGCAAAAGTCAAGAAGACACAGATAGAAAACACAGTGATAATGAACAGGTTGCAACAGGTCTGACCTTGGGGTGAATGTGCTGGGATGTCTACTCCTGAGATGATTGGCAACTGTCTTGAATGCTTAACACTTGTGAATGATCTCTCTCACTGTAGAATGTTGAACTCCAAATTGTTTGGAAATGGTTTCATACCACTTTTATTATAACTGATGTTCAGCAACAATTTCTTATCTAAGACCATTGTCTTATGTCTTTCCCACTTGGCATTGTGTTAACACACCTGAATGCTCCAGACCAACTGCCAAAACTTACAGTATGCTTTTAAAGAGGTCTGCAGGTGTGCTGGATTAATTGATCACCTGCTGATGTTTAGTTAATCTGGCTGCAACTTATCTTCTTAAATCCTGTGGAAGTAAGGGGATATTTTGCATTACATTTTTTTAAGCTTCGTTTTTGTTAAATAAATGATGGCACGGTGAAAAAAATGATATGCTGTTATTCATCTGAAGTTGTAATCGCCTAATACTATGACCTACTATGATTATATGATTTTTATCAAGTTTTTACACACACACAAACACACAAACAAATAATTAAAAGAGGGTGTACAAACTTTAAAAACAATGCTAAAGGCATCCACAATATGCAATAATCTCCTTTGAACAGTTGAGATGTATCTGCTACTTATGCTCTGTAAATCCTTCATAACGTTTCTAGTCTGAGGTGCTTTTTGAGGTTAATTGGTGATTTCTGAG
>JAOVVA010244298.1:0-18790 GCA_028565275.1 Leiocassis micropogon | reverse complement strand
GTCTCTCATAGTTGAGGTATACCTATGATGAAAATTACAGGCCTCTCTTATCTTTTTAAGTGGGAGAACTTGCACAACTGGTGGCTGACTAAATACTTTTTTGCCCCACTGTATATTTCCCTATTTAATGTAAACAAATGTGTAATATTGACAATGTTAAAGTAATAGTTCAGGATAGTTCAAGTCTGTCTTGCACCTTGCACCTCCAGGGTTCGATTCCCGGCCAGGCTCGATTCCCGTCTCTGTGTGCATGGAGTTTGGATGTTTTCCCTGTGTTTGGTGGGTATCCTCCGGGTACTCCGGTTCCTCCCACTGTCCAAAGACGTGCAGATTAGGCTAATTGGCGTTCCCAAATTGCTTGTAGTGTGCGAGTGAGTGTATGTGTGTGCCCTGCAATGGATTAGCACCCTGTCCAGGGTGTATCCCGCCTTGTGCCCTAAGTCCCCTGGGATAGGCTCCAGGTCAGTGGTTAGTCAGGAGCAGCTCAGTGATTAAGGCATTGGACTAGTACCAGGGTTTACCAGGTTTAAATACCACACCCACCAAGCTGTCCCTTTTGGGCCCTTGATCAATTCCCTTAACCCTCAACTGCTCGAAAGTATAATGAGATCAAATGTAAGTCACTCTAGATAAGGGCATCTGCCAACATGGTGGTTGTGGGATTTGAACCTTAGACCTTCCGAACCATATTCCAATGCCTTAACCACTGAGCTACCCCCAACACCTGATTAATCCCTACTGGGTACGAAAAAGGACACAAAGACTGTTCTCAGAGGATCATATGAATTATTAAATTGATAATATCTATAATTGCTGTTTTTTTCTGTTGAAATCTTTAAATTCATTTATAAATTCAGGACTAAAGTAAGGTATTATAATAATCATTTCTTACTAATCAGGTTGGAAGATTCACAGCCTTCAAGTACTATAAGAGTGTTTTCTCATGCCAGTGCAGAATTTCCTAATGTTGGCTTAAAAGTCTGCCGTATAACAGAAAAATAACTCATGACATATGACATGATATGACATGACATGACATGATATGATATGATATGATGTTAAATTTTATGATATGAAATTTAATTTAATGTTATGAAATGATATACGATATATTATATGATATTGCTTTTTTGTCCAATTTTTTTCCAACTTAAAGCAGACTATCTGTAAAGAAATCAAACCTCTGAAAATCTTGCATGCATTAAGCTGCCATATAAATATTTTGAGGCCAAATGTTATATAAACACAGCACAGACATGAAGGAGCATGAGGTCAGACTAGTTTCTGCAACTGTTTGTTTAATGTCATGATGATAGTGAAGTACAATTTGTGTAATTAATAGTATAAGTAATAAATGTATAAATGAGATGTATGTATAATTAGATATCAGTGAGTTATGTGATCCACAAGTCGGTCATTCAGAAGGATAGTAATCTGAGTAAACTAATCTGAGTGACCCATAAAGGAACATGAAGGCACTACAGTAAGTTCTACTGTCTGTAAATTGTTCTGTCCTACATTTGCCTCTAGACACAATGCCTTCTTTCAGTACTGTAGCTGGAGGCTCATTTGCATAAAAATATGTAATTTTATAGTATTATATAATTTTAAAACAAGTAATGAGACTTTCTCTAGTAAAGCATGTTGGCTTTATTTAATAAAGGGGCATTCAGTGATGTGTATTTCCTTTTTTTGTACAATTATTACAACAGCAAAAAAATCACAAAGAGATATATGAATTGGTCTAAAACTAACATGACCTAATACATTACATTAGTTAATCTTTGTCAATACAAATAAAATTGAATTGAACGGAATTAAACTGAATGGAACTTCCTCTAAATGTCTGTACACCTGAGTCTCTGACAAAAATATTGTGTTTCGCACGGTCCATGGAGAACCAGTCACCTCATATAGCAGGTTCAACAAAACACCAGGGACAAGTCAGATAACCACAAGCGACACTTACATAACTCTGCTGAGTCTGCATAAGGACCACACAAGGTTGGTGCTGTTACTCAACCTGAGTAAAACCAAACACATACAGTAACAGCCCTGTTGTTCTGGTCTTGCAAAATTTCACTAGCAAATTAGTCAGTTTCCTCATTAGAACAGAGCTGTTTAGTTGCTACTTTTTCCTTTTTAAGCATTTCTTTTTAAGATTAATGGATCAAAACTAGACTCTGTTTTAAATTATTTAGAGATGCCCTATAACTCAAAGGCTAAGATGAAAGGACTGAAATACATTCCTTTCCTTTACTATATGGGTTAACGATAAATCTTTTTTTGCATGTTTAATATTCAGAACTCACTCTTATGAGTGGGCTGGCACGACCTAGGAAAGAAATGCATGAAAATAAAGCTCATTCATTACCATTCGCATGGTCTTACTTGGTTTGGGAATCGCATGAAATGTGCCTCATATTTTATATTTATTTCTTTTGTAAAACTATGAACACTGCCACAACAGACAGTCATAAAAGTAGACGGAATGGTGTAAAGAAGTGAGCTTGGGGCTAATTTGTTTCTTGCCCAGATTGTAGGTTCATGCAGCCTGTCTTTTACCATCACGTAGGATACTATGGTAATAGGGGATAATGTATTTAGGAGCAGAAAATGGTCTAATTTATTTAGGCCCACATAACTGGGACCTGTTTAACACCTTATGCCATAATTGTGAAGGGGTGGTAATTTTCTTCATCATTTATTTTTAGAATCTATTAACCAATAGACTAAGCATACATTGGTCATGATTAATAATACATTTGACTAAGAAAGTAGGAAGCACAAATGGTGTCTATCTATTTCTAAACCAAGCGTGTGCATGTGTTCCTAGATAATACCTTTATGCGTATGTTGAGATGTTGTCCTATACAGTAAGTTGCACCTCTAATGGTTTCATAATTACAATTGGGAGTTGATGGTGTGAAGATATATAAATACCTAGGGCTACTGCTGGATGACAAACCGGACTGTTCAGCGTACACAGAACATCTGTACAAAAAAATGAAAATCTAATGATCTTTCTGAGGAAACTGGTCTCTTTCAGCATCTGCAAAGAGCTCCTGCAGATGTTCTACCACTCAGATGGTGAGTATCCTCTTTTATGCTGTAGTGTGTTCGAGAGGGAACATTAAAAACAGAGATGTCACACGATTGAACAATTTGGTTAGGAGCACGGAGTCTGTTGTTGGCCTTAAGATGGATTTGCTGGAGCTGGTGCAGGAAAAGAGGACCTAGAACAAAGTGCTGTTCATCATGTCCAACACCAGTCACCCACTGTACGGAGCTTTTGCCAAGCAGAAAAGCATGTTCAGTGCCAGACTTCTATCAGGATGCTGTATGGAGAGACTCGGGTAATTCTTTGTTTCCAGGGCCAGGTGTTGTTTCAATGGTATTCAATTTTTATGGTACGTAGGGATGTGATTGGGATCCCTGGTCTTGATCGTTCCTCGGTCATTACACATTATTATATATATATATATATCTCTCTTATAACACATTCATATAACTCTCCTTTCATAACAGATTTCCACTACTCATTATATAGACTAATCCACATTAACCTTACAGTCTTGTAGCATTCACATTTTGCGCTGTTGCAAACTGCTATATCTCAGTTTCTGCACATCTCAATTTGTACTAGTCTATCCACTGATTATGCATCCTCCTTTACCTATATTTTGCACATTTTCACATCATTATTTTTTATGTATTTATATATTTTTCTTTGTATGTTACAGTATACAGTATATTCTATTCTATTCTATTTATATTATAATTATATATTGCATATTACACTTTGTTTTTCTCTTAGTCAATTTAGTTAAACCATGATCTAGCTATATACTGTACAATATATATATATATATATATATATATATGCAGTAGGAGGCTTGCCATGTCAAAAATCATCATATATCCATTTTGTCAAACTTTAACTGATTGAGGCCGTTCTAGGAATTTTACCTTCACAGTTCCATAGCTTCTGGACTTCCTTCATGTACTGTAAATTAGAATTTTCCACCCCTTCTGAGTTCAGTAAATATAAATATACTGTAGAGTGTATGTAACGCATATTTGCATAAATGGTAGCCCACTCATTTTATTTTTTCTTGTCTATCCTTTCTAATGTCCACAGTGTTTACTGCATTGCTTAAGAACCCCAGCTGCAGTTTTGTGCCTGTGGGTGTTATAGAAAATAGAGCATCAAACACATGCATGATCAAAGCCATGGTGTGTAGGAGTTCATCCCCCCCTGTTTCTCTCTTTATAAGGGCTACAGATACAGAGCTACCAAGGAGAGACAGTGTTTCTAATCAAAGCTCTGGCTTTATACTGGAGCAGCTCTCTAACCGTCTCCACTGTAAATACCATCATATTTATATCACATAAGTATATGAGTTGAATTTCATACCTTATAAAAACTACCTTAAAAAATGTGTAATATGGTAACAGAAATATAGCACGCAGAAATAGTATGTAGCATAGTTTTCCTATGGAAGTAAAACTCTCAAATTTTATATATTTTTTGGATTTGCTTTGGATTTGCTCTGTTTTCTATCAAAATGGTCCAGAGAAGGTGGGATAAAAATTCGCACTGTTTTTCTAGAGCATTGCTGCTTACTATCTTTTCAGTCAGTACAGATGTAATTTGTTTCCTAAAAGACTGAAGATAACTGAAGAGCTACAAATCGAATGGCCATTTAAAGGTTTATCAAAAGACACAGACAGTTTGTCCTATTTGCTGCTGGAGTGTTGGATTGGACTCTATACTGTATATGTATTTTCATCCAATACTTAGTATCTACACTATACTGTACATCAATCAGCCTTGGGCGTCTATGATCCTGACAGCAGTTTTTTGGGCTGTAATTCATAATTAATTTGAATGTGTTCATGTGCTGTAATGTGGTATTAATGTTATGGCTGATCAGTATACTGTACAGTATATACTGTTTATTTGCTCTTTATTTTTTCCTATTCAGTGGTTCTTATCACTAAAGTCCTGTGCAGGTTTTATTGCCTTTGGCAACCCAGGAATCAAAGTGAACCATTGTCTCTTGACTGACATTAGTAGCTTACAGTAGTAAGCTTGGCTCTGTGATGAGAGGTACAGTATACTGTTGATTTCTGCATCATGACTGAGATCCCATGGAACCACTCACTCACCTATACCACTTTATCCTGTATTCAATGTCGCAGGATCCTGGAGCCTATCCCAGGAGACGAGGTGGGGTGCAATCCATTGCAGGGCACACACACATACAAACTCTACGAACAAATTGGGAATGCCAATTAGACTAATCTGCAGGTCTTTGAGAGGAAACCAGAGTACCCTGAGGAGACCCACCAAGCACAAGGAGAACATACAAACTTCATGCACACAAAGACGGGAATCGAGCCTGGCCGGGAATTGAACCCGGACCCTCGAGGTGCAAGGCGACAGTGCTAACCACTACACCACCACCATGGAACCAATGTTTTTCATTTTCATGGAGTAAAATGAAAAAGGAGAAATGAGAAGAATAGTACGTTAGTATAAAGTTTATTGGTTGATTTTGCAGCTTTGCACAATGCATCAATTAAATTGACTTTATGTCGAGGGTCGAGTGGTTCGATTGCTGCCTCGGGTCTGTGTGCATGGAGTGTGTGTGTGTGTGTGTGTGTGTGTGCGCCCTGTGATTGATTGGCACCCTGTCCAGGGTGTACTTTACCTTGTGCCCTAAGTTTCCTTGGAAAAGTTCCTGGCCCCTGCAACTCCGTACACAGGGTAAGTGGTATAGAATATGAATTAATGAATGAATAAAATATGTTGTTTTGATACAAACAAATAATAATAATAAAGAGTGGGCAAAATTGGTTAGGAGTGGGCGAGCAGGTTAAAATTAAGAAAACTTGTCTTAGACACATGTTTAGTCATTTTCAGCTCAGTCAACAGTATATGCAGTGCAACTGTAGTATGATGGTAATTAATATGGACAAGAATTTAAACACTATCCTGCACTAATGTAAATTGTTTTCTTGCATCAGAGATGATTGTGAAATTAAGATGTAAATGTTCTGTAAAATTTAATATTTTATATTCCAAAAAAAAATACTATCAGAAAGGTAACCAAAATATTGTGTCATTGTACTGCTCCGACGTTAAAAATCAGATAAAACTACATCATAGCATCTGTTTAACTCTAAAAACTTTTGTTTTTTTTTGGTTTTGTATTTGTGCTACATAGCTACGGCAGGTACGGAAAGTTTTTAGACCCCCTTAAATTTTTCACTCTTTTTTATATTGCAGCCATTTGATAAAATCATTTAAGTTCTTTTTTTTCCTCATTAATGTACCCACCGCACTCCATATTGACAGAAAAACACAGAATTATTGACATTTCTTGCAGATTTATTAAAAAAGAAAAACTGAAATATCACATGTGCCTAAGTATTCAGACTCTTTGCTCAGTATTTAGTAAAAGCGCCCTTTTGATCTAATACAGCCATGAGTCTTTTTGGGAAAGATGCAACAAGCTTTTCACACCTGGATTTGGGGATCCTCTGCCATTCCTCCTTCCAGATCCTCTCCAGTTTTGTCAGGTTGGATGGTAAACGTTGGTGAACAGCCATTTTTTAGGTCTCTCCAGAGATGCTCAATTCGGTTAAAGTCAGGGCTCTAGCTGGGCCATTCAAGAACAGTCACAGAGTGGTTGTGAAGCCACTCCTTCGTTATTTTAGCTGTGTGCTTTGGGTCATTGTCTTGTTGGAAGGTAAACCTTCGGCTCAGTCTGAGGTCCTGAGCACTCTGGAGAAGGTTTTCGTCCAGGATATCTCTGTACTTGGCCGCATTCATCTTTCCCTTGATTGCAACCAGTCGTTCTGTCCCTGCAGCTAAAAAACACCCCCACAGCATGATGCTGCCACCACCATGCTTCACTGTTGGGACTGTACTGGACAGATTATGAGCAGTGACTGGTTTTCTCCACACATACCGCTTAGAATTAAGGCCAAAAAGTTCTATCTTGGTCTCATCAGAACAAAGAATCTTATTTCTCAACATCTTGGAGTCCTTGAGCCACAATTCTGTCTGAGCTAGTTCCTTTGACCTCATGATTCTCATTTGCTCTGACATGCATTGTGAGCTGTAAGGTCTTATACAGGTGTGTGGCTTTCCTAATCAAGTCCAATCAGTATAATCAAACACAGCTGGACTCAAATGAAGGTGTAGAACCATCTCAAGGATGATCAAAAGAAATAGACAGCACCTGAGTTAAATATAGAAGTGTCACAGCAAAGGGTCTGAATTAGGGCTGCAACAACGAATCGATTACTAAAATAGTTGGCAATGAATTTCATAATTGATTCGTTGAATCGTGCGACGCGGAGACATTTGATTATTAAAAAAACTTTAGTTGTACACACTTGGTCTCGCGCACTGATGCTAGCCGAGTTCGGCGCCTCACAGACAGGGCGGAGCAAAAATAAAAACGAGCGGAGGTAGAAGAAAGATACATGGCGGAGGCTACTGGGTCCCAGTGCGCGTCTCTTACTGGTATAATCAACATCTGCGTACTGTTTACTATAACACTGTGACCACGCGTAAAACATTTTATTTTGTGTCTGTATGCGTGTGTGTACAGCGCGCATGTAAAGCAAAACACGTATACAGACAAGTCTCATTAGAGATGTTAAAAATCCATGCATGTTCTCTCTCTGCTCAAGATTTAGCCTGCTCTTTTCCTGCTTTGTGTGTGTGTGTCTGTGTGCGCGCGCGTCATTGGAGACTGTGCCACACACACAGACACACACACACACTCTTTCTCTTTGCTTTACACAGAAACTTTGTCGCGATTCTTTTTAAAGGTAAAGTGCAGGTTAATTTGTTTTATTTTTACTTTACAGCAGTGATTCCGTGTGTTTTACGAGTGTTTTGGCCCGCTTCCGGTGTTATGCGCTAAAATGCCCCCCTGCCATGGATTGCCCCCCCTACATAATCGCTATCAAATATTGTATTAGAACATAAATTCATAGGTTAATGGTTTACAAATTACAAATTGTATGAGACAATGAAATAAAATAAGAAATATAAAAATAAATGTTGTATATGAAAATTATTAATATTAATATTTTTTTCATATACAACATGTATACTTTTATATTGTTTGTTTTATAATAAATTAGTTTAGTCTAATTTTTCATCATAAACAATATTTCTTTTTATTATATATAAATGTTTATTTGCATATTCATGACAAAGCCCTGAAAAATAAATGTGCCATAAAATAAACATTATACGAGAATTTGTATTAATGGTCTTGATGGCTGTCACGTGCCTAGAGTTTATTATAATAGTAATATCATATTTGATGATAATAAACCTATGAATTTATGTTCTAATATAATATTTGATAGCGATTATGTAGTGGGGGGGGCAATTAATGGCAGGGGGGCATTTTAGCGCATAACACCGAAATGAATTATGCTCGTAATCCAAGGTTCCACTATATATATTTGGCAGATGTAAAGCATACATGTCTATGTTTTTTGCGTTTGTCCATTTTTTTTATTTTTATTATTACTATAACAGCTCAAGGAGCACCATGTTTGTGCACTTTCTAAAGATTTTAGTTCTGTTTTGAATAAAGGGTTGGAAAGGAATGATTTTCTCAGTTTTTTGGTTTTCATCCGATTAATCGACTAATCTGAAAAATAATTGACAGATTAATCGATTATTAAAATAATCGTTAGGTGCAGCCCTAGTCTGAATACTTAGGCCCATGTGATATTTCAGTTTTTCTTTTTTAATAAATCTGCAAAAATGTCAACAATTCTGTGTTTTTCTGTCAATATGGGGTCTTGTGTGTACATTAAAGAGGGAAAAAATGAACTTAAATAATTTTAGCAAATGGCTGCAATAGTATAACAAAGAGTGAAAAATGCATGAGGGTCTGAATACTTTCCGTACCTGCTGTAAATCTGTATTGGAAGAAATAATATTGCATTTCCATCAGTCTCCATTTATAAAATGACATTGAATAAATAGAGTTTTGTTTTTATTTTTCAGCAGAACAGTATGTTTAGTATTTGCTCAATTTTATGTTAATTACTTAAAAAAAAAACTATTTCAGTAATGCACTTCAATTCACTCTCAAGGGCACTGCTGCTCGTGCCTCCTACAGTAGTGCTTTTAACACAATGACAGGTGGATTGAATACACATTCGAACAAACCGCTAGCAAAAAAATAAATAAATAAATACAACTTGTTTGATGTTTTTCCTGTTTTAGATTAAAATTAAAACAGATACATCCAATCACTTCGCAGTTATTTTTGATTAAAAAATTAAACAATGTAATAACAAAAGAAACGAGAAAAGCAATAACATTTCGGAGTTGTTTGTGACATCAGTCATCCCATTATCTAGTAATGAAATTTCAAATGAGACCTAATAAATGAGACGGGACACAGAGTGCACTAAAAGTGCAATAATCAAATATGCTCTTCTATACTCAGTGGAGAAGGTCTGGACATCTGTAATGGTTTATCACTGTATGTGGTTTAGAAGGGCACTGAAGCCCAAAATACACAAACAAGCTGAACTACACACACTCTTGCAAGCACACACTCATATCCTTCTCCTCTCTGAAGTCTCTGAAGGGCTTTAGTTGGGACTCAAGGGAAAGATTAGCTTATCAACTCTCCACAGTGCAGCTCCTGCCTAATCGATAGCTTGACATGTCTGGACTCAAAGCAGAGCAAGGACTTTGGATGAACTGTTGACCCAGTGAAAATCCCTCACCAAACAAAACTGAAGCATCGGCACCTGATGAGATCTGACCATAAAGACAGATGAACTAGGGGACAGCTGAAGGAGAAAGGCTGAGCTCTCTGTGTTGCTCCTGTGTGCTAATTAGTAATTATCTCAGGTTAATGCTACTTTTCTATTTAGACATGGTGAGAGATAGAGCCAGCTTGGAGATAGCTTAGTGAAAATGCTGTTTTCTCAATAACATCCACACAGTTCATTTCCATAATTCCATTCTTTATCATTCATGTCTTTAGAACACCTATGGGTTTCTTCCGAGTTCTTTACAGTAATTCGCCCATAGGTGCATCCCATACAGGTTATTTACTGAAGATGAATAAGTCCAATGAGCATTCCAGGACAGCCTACTGTAAATGGAGAGAAGGAAAACGTTTTTACCTTGGTTGTTTTCTTGGAGGCTAAGAAATCCAGTCACAATAATTTTTTATTGAAACTTCCGGTGACTTACTACATAAAAATCAGTGTTACTGTGCTTGTAAATTGGTTCTTTTGTCACAAATTGGGGATTTACATTCCGTCCATGGTTTATTATAAATGTTAATGAATAAATAAAATATGCATCTTAGAGATGAACTCTAATCCTAAGTGGCAGCAAGAAAGCTATAACTCTATCACTCTAGACCAGTTCAAATTGTGAGGAACATGATGTCCAGCAAGTAGATGACAAAAAGGAGTTCAACAGGACACATGATGTTCCTGAGACACCTGTTCCAGAAAACAAAGAAGACGCTTGTCTGATCCATATAGTATATAAAGGAATGATTGTGGTAATCATTATACTTTACCGTATATGGTAAATTTGGTCATCTTTGGTTACTGGAGCATATGTGTTAATACAAAATATTTTGTATTAAAAGTGGCTTGTTGATCCATGAAGCAGGAAAGATCTCAGAGCCATAAAGCAGGAAAGATCTTAATTCTTTTAACTGCACAGAAGTCCAGGAAAGTGCATAATTCCTTCCCAATAGCACATTTTGATAAAATCCATCCATCCATCCATCTACATAGGAACCTCTGTAGTCCAAACGGGAACCGTGGAGGCCAATTGTGACCACTGGTGACCACTGCATTTACTCCCATTTGTACAAACATAGTAGGACCTCGAGTCAACATTCACACACTACAGGCAATTTAGAAAGGCCAATTAGCCTAATCTGCATGTCTTTGGACTGTGGGAGGAAACCAGAGAACCCAGAGGAAACCCACCAAGCACTGGAGGCCATGCAAACTCCATGCACACAGACCCCACACAAGAATCGAACTCAGGACCTGGAGTTGCCAGGCAACACACTAAGCCACTGTGCCGCCATTCTGCCAATATACAGGGCAATAAATGGCAGCTTTTTTTGAAGCAATGTTTGGAGGAAAGTGAACAGAATAACCAATAGATCAAAGTTTGCAACCTTGCCTGGACAACTTGGTTCAAGTCTTTCCGAAACTTCTGTTCTCCTGGGATTTGAGCTGGCAGGCAGAAATGCAATGAACTTAAACAGCTACTCTTTACAAATCTCTACTGATACCAAAAGGTATCGCCGATTGCACAACATGCAACATCCTTGAATCTTAAGGATGGGCTTAACTGCTCTCCATTTTTGTCAGCCAAAAACAGGAATTTAAGGCTACAGTAAAAATGAAATTAAACATTTAAGAACATCACATAGTCTTTTTATATTTTTTAAATCAATTTAGTAGAAAATATTTTTTTTCCTCTTTTCTATTCAGATGTTATAAATAAAGATTGCTAGCACACACACACACACACACACACACACGTCTAACACACTTTAGACCTGCAGAAAACTTCATGTGGTGAATCCTGGAGATAAATAATAAGAGAAGAACTATGAGGATGTCTCAGGTCTCAGAAAATATATGAATGAAATACAAAAGAAAATATTTACCCACGTCAGGAAAAAAAAGTAATATTTTAATACTACATTTATTGCTATATGTTATATAGTAATATATATGATAATATTATGGTAATAATATGATAATATTACCAATATTATAGTAATATAATATACATTATACTATATTTCTTTGTGTATACGTTTTCTTTTGGCTGACTCTGTATACATAAATCTTTTGTACATAAATCTTTTTCATCAAATACAAAAAAATGTAGAAAACATAAGCTGCAGTGTATGAACCAAGAAAGGTGTGATAGAGCAACAGATTTGTGTGCCTGTAAACAATTTCATGGTTGGATTGCTAGAGCAGATCTTATAAACTGTCTGTATGCTGGCATCTGATGGAGGGCCTTTACTGATACACAGTGGAACATGGAAGAGCCACAATGGCTGTAGGACTCAGCGATATACTGCTTGATAGTGCTGTTTTCTTTCATTCATTCTGCTTGAGATATGCTTCAGTAATCCTCAGGAGATATTGGTTTAGCTCACCTACCTACAGTAACAGGTAAGATAGGGATTATTGATTCCTCCATCCTAGCAAAGGATTAATGTTTAGTTATGTACTACAGCAGATGACTTTTGTGAGCCTTCCCTAAAAGTAATTTATACTGGAATTGCAATCTGCTATCTGAGGAACACACTGTTTTTGATTTGCAGTGATAAAACCAGCAGAAAGGTATAATCATTTACTATTTTCCTTTTACTTTTCTCCGATGAAGGTGAGTCAGGATGCCAATGGTTCTCTTCCTCTGACTGTGATTCGTTCCTCTGTAAGGCTACTTTCAGTTAGAGCTGTTCACTGATCCTCACCTAATTTCTTCAATGTATACACAATAAAATATATGTAATTAATGTGTGTAATGACTTTGACTGGTTCCTACTGTAAACAGATAAATGTATCATTGATTTGTGACTGTAGAAATTACACACAAGTGTAAAAAAAAAACTGTGGGTTAGACTATCAAGAAAATGCATGCAATAAAATAAAGCGGATATTATTATTTAATAAAGAGTATTACTTGTATACTACCGCACTTTACTTTCTAACTCTATAGTCGTTCCTGATTTTTATTGCTTTCTACATTGTAAAGCAATGCTAAAGGCATCCAAAATATACAATAATCTACTTGGAACAGTTAATGTTGAGCGATACAATGGAACCTCGGATTGCAAGTAACGCGGTTTGCGAGGGTTCCACAAGACAAGCAAATTTTTTTAATGAATTTTGACTTGAAAAAAACAAGTCTTGGTTTACGAGTACCGAGTATCATGTATCACACATGCACTTCTTGATTTGATGCAAATCGTCACATGATCACAACCGAGCCGATTTTTTTTCTCTCTCACGTTGCGGAATTGTGGGTAATCGTCTCCCTTGCTGGGGGACGTACCATTAGTACAACTAGGGACCATGGGAGGACAATGCTGACCATTGTATTTATTCCCATTTTGCATGACTATGGTAGGACCTCCAGTCAACACTCACACGTCCATTCACATACTATGGACAATTTGCCAAATGCCAATTAGCCTAATTTGCTTTTTTTTTTTTTTTTTTGGTCTGTTTGAGGAAACTGGAGAACCCAGTGTAAACCCAACAAGCATAGGGAGAACATGCAAACTCCATGCACACAGACCTGGACATGGGAATCGAACCCAGGACCTGTAGGTGTAAGGTGATGTGGCTAACCACTAAGCCACCGTGCTGCCATATATCTGAGGAAATTATAGTCTAGCGGTTCAGTTATCTTGAGTATTTGCTTCATTATTGTCAGGGTTGTGGTGGATTCTGAGCTTATCCTGGAAATATACCCTGCCAGTCCAGCACAGCAGTCCCACAGAGGCCTTACCCAAAGAATTTGATGTGATTTCTGCCAAATCATGGTTACTATTTTTAAATAGCAACTATGCCGCATAACCATGTGCTCTAATGGTCCCCACTTTTTTGTCTGTGAAAAGTCACATCACTGGCGTTATTGCTCATGTGAGAGTCCTGAGGTAAGACATGTAAACACATAATCAATGACCGCAATTAACAAATATTGATTTAAGTTAATAATCCTAGGGTTTTGTAGATATATTTTATCTTCTATTTATTACTATTGTCCAGTTTTAGTAACACCTAGGTGGGGGTTGATTTTAGATGTCAGTTAAGTATATTAGAGCAGGATATTGTTGTTGTTGTTGTCAGTAATGCTTGAGGAGGATCAATCTTTACGAGTTTATATGTCGCCCTCTTGTGTCAGAAAGTGAAAACAACATCAAATAATAACCGCGTCACAAAACACTGTCCAACATTAACGGCTTTTGTTCATATTTTTGCTTCAGTTATTTTGCTTCATTATCATTCTGCTATTGTAAATCTCTCTATGCTATTTTAAAATACATTGATTGAAATCACATACCAAAGGTCATCTTTGGTCACAGTCACAGCACACACACACACACACACACACACACACATTTATTTTACAATATTGTTAATTAAATATTGTAGTAAAATACAATAATTGATTCATTTTATAATATTGTTCAATAATAACTCATAGTTATGCAGGGAAAATAAACAGTGGTGACTGAGTATTACTGACACCTAAGCAGGTAAGATTTACCAAGAATGAATAATGGACACGTTTCCAGAAATCACATCCACTTTTTGTATGAATTATACTTTTTGTTTGTTTGTTTGTTTTAGACACGTGTCCTGCTGTTGCTGTTGTGTTTTGGTTTGTTTGTTTTTGTTCTGTTTTCACCCGATTTTTTTTTTTTTTTTACATGATTAGTTCCCTCATATTTCAAACGTTATTTTATTTTCTCGTGTTGATTTACTATATTTTTTAACCGTAACCTATTTTTAATTCTAATTTGAACCTAAAATTCCTATTGTACTAATAGCATTCTGTTCTTTTCGTTTGTTCCTGTAGATGGCGCCCTATTCACATTAAATAACATTTATTTTTCGAGCGCTGACTATTTCGGTTAACTTTATACTGTAAACTCAAATTTTTTTTTTAGCTTTATAAAAAGTAAACTGAAACCTCGGTTCTACGTATGTTATCTTTATCAGAAATAAACTTTCTTTCCTTAGTTAAACAGTTTATTTTCTCCGCCTGTATTCTGGCCATTTGTTCAAGGTCGTCACACAGACCGATCGGTGATTGGACAGTTGATCGTTTTGGGGCGCGCGGTGACCAATTGTAACTCAGGAGGTGGGACCTATGAGTGGGGTAAAATGAGTGGGGAAAGAACAGGGCCGTCAGCTGAGTCGCGAACCTGATGACGGAAGTCCGAGTCTTCGCTAAGTTAACTGAGATAGACTTTTTAAATTTTTACTCTGAACAAGAAAGGAATTAATTTTATGTCTTGGCTGATCATTATTGAAAGTTCTGGGGAAAGCGTGACTATCTAAAGGTAAGTTACTTAGTTAATTAGGTTACTTGTAACTGACAAACGACTTTTTCTTTCTTTCTTGTCTTTGTTCAAATATTCAAACTCTGAACTGTAACGGTGTGTAACTCTGTGTGTCCGTGTGTGTGTGTGTGTGTGTGTGTGTGTAGTGTTACCGAATAACGAGCAAACCTATTGTGTGTGAAATTTTCCTTATCAGCTCATATAAAAGCAGCGTCTCTTTAAAACCTGAATACAAAAACTCCCTGTTAAAACATCTTATTAAAAGTACTAAGTGCTTATTAAAATGGCCGAGTCGGGTCCTAACTGTGAGCAAACCGAAACTACTCGTGTTTCTCAACCAAACTCGATTTATTAACAAACCTGTAATAAAAGCATCATCAAGTGTAATTACTCATAATCTAGATATTGTCTTTTGTGTTTTTCCTCCAGTCAGTTTCAGTCTGACCGTGGAACCACTCTAAATGAGAAGTGTGTGTGTGTGTGTGAGAGAGAGACCGTTCGGTGATTCACATCTTTGGGATGTGCTGAAGGATAATGGAAACCTGCATGTCCTCAAGCTGCCCCAAACCACACACTACTGTTCTGGGTCTAAACTCCTCCGCCTCACATTTTTACCCTTGAAATTCATTTGGAGGAAGAAGATTTCTACAGAGGTTCTACAGAAAAATACACACAACCCAGACACTTCAGGAGAAGTCCTGTAGGGACGCAGACTTTACAGAGATATTTCCTGTTATTATGTAACTTTGTAGTGACGGCATGCCTTGGATAATTTATAGAATAACCGGCCAAGAAGCTTTCGGTTGGTACATAATGCGTGATTCCAGTTTGATGTAAGAATTCTTTGCCACCTAACTTTTTCCTCCTGCTGGATTATACAGGTTGGTCAGTGTGTGGGCAGTCTCAGAGAAATGTCAACCCTATCAGCAAATAAGGAAAAGTGGGGGGGGGGGATCACTTTTTAGAATGCAAAAGTGTTAGTAGAGTAGTTTTTTAAAATTCGCATTTTCAAAGAAAAATACTGTAAATCAAGAGTTTATATTCTAGCGGTTTTCAGTGATCACAAATTAAACATGTAAAAGTTGCATGCCATATTTTACTAAGTAACGTAGGTGTATATACCAGTCAGCCATAACATTAAAACTATTAACATTAAGACCACCCAGGTTTTGCGTTCCCCTTGTGCCATGGAGTGGCTCTGGCCCCTTGGCGTATGGCTCCACAGGGCCTCTGGGGGTGTGCTGTGGTGTCTGGCACAATAATGTTGGCAGCGAATCCTTCCGATGCTGTGGGTTACAGGGCACAACCATCATTCTGTCACCAGTGTGCTGGTGTATAGTTGGTGATCAGTGTTGCTCAGTTGATTGGTGTATACAAAAACAAACTTTTACTATTAACTTGACTTAGTGGTCTTATTACTTTTACTAGATCTAGTACTGTTATAGTTACCTTGAGTGTTTCTTGTGTGTTTTATTGCTCCTCTTGCATGTCCTAAAATCAGAAGTCACCCTATATTCAAAGCTGACCTGTTTACTAATGTTAAAGCACATCTTTGGTCAGACTCAGCACAATTCCTCTGAGCTGGTTTCTTAAATTACGTGGGAAAGTGTTGAGGACAGAAGCGCTTGCAGTTTTAGATAGTATGTCAAAGTCCTTTTTTGTTTTTATTTTATGGGGGAGTGCCTGTTTATAACTCTTATAATATAATTGAAAACAGGAACTTGTGATCATTGTTTAACATGACACATAACTATCACTGATAAATGTGATGTATCATTCTTTAATAAACAAATAATACTTTGCTGTGGTATAAATGTTATACACCATTTTGGGACATGCACGGATTTCAGGATTTGTATCAGGCGACACAGCACTGCATCGCTGATTTATTATTTTCTTTTATGCTATTGCACGCTGTTGTGTTTTATTCCTTACTTAAATAATCTATACATTAAGTGTGCTACTATTGTGCAAGCAGTGCGACACTGCACAAAACAGCAAGTTGAAATATCCATCCTTGGTGTCCACACAACTGGCCCATGTATTTATTTATTGCCCAGACTGTCATGGAAAACAGTTGAATCCCATTAAATCCATACAGCTGAGCAGTTGCAGCTTCCTATTCATATGCTCCACTTACAGAAATATGTGCATTTGTTATTATCCGCAACATAGTTACATAACAGTTGGTAGTTACTAGGTAATTAAGCAATGTCGCACATGAGGGTGTGCTGTTGTGCTGAAAATCGTCACAGCTGTGATAATGCCGATATCAAGCACAACCTTAAGTGTGATATTGCTTTCATACAACCCTCACATAAACAGTATTTATTGCCAACAGATTATGATTTGTTGGATTATTTAACCAGTTATTTTGCTCCGTCAACACATCTGCACCTGGCAGAACTAACTAATGACTGGTGACTGACAGATCGTGACCGACAGTTAGTGTAATTAACAGGGGTGAAAGTATTTTTCAATTCCTACCGGTACTCTGTAGCCAACAGGCCAGGAGACTAAACTATGGGGTGGTAGATAGTCCTGTAAATCTCATAAGTTTCTCTTTACATTTCCACTTTAGAATATTTGTTATGTTAATTTCTATGTGCGGTGTGCAATCACTTGTTCGACATACTAGGTAGGGGATAGAGAGTGATTAGTAGCCTTGGTTAGAAACAAGTTAGCTTTGTAGCTCACCTAAGGTGTAAAAAAACACAGAGGCAATATGGAACAAATTATTAAAGAGACAAAGTGTTGTTTAAGATGTCACGGTTATCAGATGTGTTTTCTTCATGAAAATGTGGGATTGAATGTGGGTTTTGGCATGCAGCTGCTCTCTCCTCAGCTCTGCGGACTGTACCTGTGCTGTGACTGACAGTCAAAAAAAAAAAAGCATGTATACTCTAAGATTCCATACAATTACTGTTAGCTTTAATTAGAGTGCACAATGTGGTGGCAGGTTCATGTGTGAAAATGATTCCTCACACTCCCAGAACCATTCTTTCACAATTTGAGTCCTGGAATATGCCTGCTCCATCAGAGAAGAAAATCTGTATTAATGGGATAGCTTGGTTATTCAGTGCATTCACGTCATCAGCTGACTTTATTTTATGGCCACATATCGTTGCTGGGCCAAGACCTGACAAACTGAAGCAACCCCAGGCCATAATAATGCTTCCAGAAACTTATACACTGGCAGGCATGATGGGTGCATCGCTTCATGTGCTTCCCTTCCTACCCTGACACGCCCATCACTCTGGAATAGGGTCAACAGAACTCATCAGACCACAGGACCTTTCTCCATTGCTCCAAAGTCAAATTTGAATTATCCCTTGCAAATTGTGAAATGAAATGAAATGGTGATTTTTTTATAACATGGTAAACAGAAATGAGTGGAGTGATACACCCAGAAGCAGTTATAGGAAATAACACTCGTGGAATGCTGCTTGACCAATTGAAGTAGTGTACTGGAGCCATGTCCATGAAGGATTAAATGACATATTAAATAAGAAGATGGAAGTTTTTTTTTTTTAACTTCATTCTATTTTTCACAATTTTATTAATTTTATTTTCCACTATTTTGCTCCGTTATTCACAAATTCACATCTGATGATTAATTATACCACCCAACATTTGATGGCTTGATCCCT
>JAOVVA010244219.1:0-18799 GCA_028565275.1 Leiocassis micropogon | reverse complement strand
TAGCCGCTCCTTCCGCGTGCGCGAGCTCACAGACGCCCCTGATTGGCTGTAGAGCCGTGATTAATGTGGAAGCGCAAAGTACCTCTCATCCCTCCCCCCTGAGAGAGCTCGGCCAATCAGCTCTCTCTGTGCCTCCGGCTGTGAGAGAAAAAAACAGTAGACTCCTAATTTAAACATAATGTGAACAGAGTAAAAAAAAAAGCAGACATGTGCCTTAAACAAAAATTGAAGTATGAAACAGATATGAGAACAGTATAAGAAAACAAAACTGTAAATGAAACAGAACAGAACAGATGCAAGACACCAAACACAAAGGAGAACTTAAATTATTTCCATAATCAGAACAAAACACAAACCTCTGTGAAATTAAACTGAAACAGTGAACCCTGAAACCATGAGAAACAATGTCAAAATAAAAGACCTGAACAGAATACCAAAAATGCATGAAATACAATGGGCGTGCAGCACCCTCCAGGAGACAGCCCGGCAAAGAACTCCACAGTGAATTTAAAACTGTGTACATTTGTGAATGCTGAAATATTGGAGTGCTGGTTATATAGTAATATAAATATTATTTTGTACTGTCTTGATATTCAAACCTTGCAATCGCAGTGTTTTATTTTCATATCTTAAATTAATGTGCTAGTCTGGATATTATAATGCTATTTCAATATGAAAATATGAAAAGTGTGTGTGTGTGTGTATGTGTGTGTGTGTGTTTCCCTGTCATCTCCTGAACTGACTGATATTTTCAAGCAAACCTATGAATAATGAGTGGTCACATGCTTATCTTTTCCAATCTCACAGAGGCTGTCTATTACTTTGAGTGTTTTGTCTTCTATGGATGTGTTAAAGACAGGTAGTTGACTGGGGAATAACACAGTAAAGTGCTACCTGTCAGTGTGTGAGTAATTGACATTTAGAGCATACCATAAGATTGAGTCTTATCTATCACTATCACATACAGTATTGCATCTGCACACAAAATATATGGCTTTTATATCATAAGAGATAAGAAATAATGATGTACATTTGGGTTTGTAATAACAGAGGCCATAGGAAACAGATAATTGAGTGTTATGGGAATGTCTGTTTTAGTTGAGGCTATTCAATCTTTTATAAATGAAACTGGTCTATTCTATCTTTCTAAATTATATTTCATAAGAGACATTGCACATATATTAGCCTATGGATGAAAAATCTAATAAAGTAACTAGACACCTTGCTATAGCTGCTGTTCAGATTATGGACTGATGGAAATGACAACAAATGATTAACAAAAGATATAGTAAAGATCACTTTACTATAATATATGTAGTAAAGTAAAAGCATGTAAATGATTTTATACATGGTGTGACTGGATACTGTACCTAATTTTTTGGACTGTCTTGTAGAAGCAACCAAAGCAGAGTTCATTAAAAAGTGCAAACAATAGTGGAGATAAGGAACATCCTTGTCAATACCTCTTTGTAGTTAAAATGGTTTTGAGCATCCATGGATTGTCACCCATTTGGAGAAGTGTTGCTTTATACAAATTAAAAACGTTAAATTGTTTTATATTTTCTAAGAAGTGTGATGAAAGCAGTTTGATTTATCTGTGAGGAGATTACAGCTCCAGTCTAATTGATAGAACTTTGCTTATGATCAAAGTTGATTAACAATAAGGAGAAGTAGTTGGAACTTTCAATAGAGTTTTATCTGGTTTTAAAATAAGTGTCATGACGGCAGCATTCATATAATCTTAAAAATATATATTTATTTTTTTCCCTGCAGTGCGTTTTTGGAATATTTTTGAAATTACATAAGAGTAGTGGGTCGTTTATTCAGAGAAAAGTGGAGTGTCTGTACATTCTGAATGACTTTAGTCGTAGGAAGAGAGGCATAATTCAGAAATGCTTGTCCCTCTAATGGTGAGTTTCCTTTGTCTGGAATGTATAGGTTAGAATTTAAGGTTTAAATTTTTTTTCTAAATAGTCTTCTAGGATAAATCTAAGATTGATAGTTATTTTGTACCCTGTTTTAATCTTTGTGGTTTTGTTTCCAAATTAAACAAACAAACAAAAAAGTTTTATATATTTGTGTCTGCGTGCATGTGTGTGCAGTATTTGGCTTACAGTACATTTGTTCTAAACAGTTTTAGTAGCACCATATTTTTCCCCCTAAAAGTAACTGACCATATGTATCAATTTTGTTTGTATCCTTTTTGTGAGAGAGAAGAAGATTTATGAAGAAAATTTTGAAAAGTTGGATCAAAGTAGTATCTCTGATCAAAGAATCGCTTGCTCTCTTCATGTTATGGGATTAGTGGTGGATTCTTGAACTGTGACCAAGACTGAGTAGCCATTTTTGTGAACAAGATCCAGTGAAATTGCACAGCCTGTATCACCATGTCAAACCAATTCTTCTTCTTTTTTTTTCTTACGATTATTTTTAAGTTATGCAGTAAATAAAATGTACAGTACTAGTTTTGCATGTCTCCATTAGTTTTCTTAAGAAAAAAGCATGCTGTTTTGCCAATTGTACAATATGTACAGTAACAGCTAGGTTTCAGTTTGGAGCCTATGATCAGAATAGCATTTAGGGTATAGGTTCATGTTAATGTTTAAAGTTCTGATTAGACTAGAGTCAGCACATTTATTACATTATTATAAATTTTGGGTTTTCAATCAGATTTAGGTTTTATCCTCTACAGCCAGAGTAATGGGTAAAGTCTATACTCAAATTTGGAATAATGGAACCATAGCAGAATATAATTAGCTTCAATTTTAGAGCAATAGCTTATGTTGGGGAAATTGTTATTGTTGGATTTATACTCTTGTAAATCCTGAGAAAAGATTGTTAGGATTAGGAAGGATTAAGGAAAAGAGTAATGATTAGGTTTAGGCTCAGGGGTTGGAGTCATTGTTACATATCAAGAGAGAAGAGATAGATGGCTAGGTCTGTGAGAGAGTGTATATACAGTACTGTACTGGATATATGCATTGGAGGTTGGCTCTAGGATCTAGCAAAGAGAGAGGAATAATTTAGATTGTGTGTGTGTGTGTGTGTGTGTGTGTGTGTGTGTGTGTGTGTGTGAGTGTAAGATCAGCTGTCTCTAATAAGGGTCTTTTAATAAAGACATTAGCATGTGTCTGAAACCGGTGCTGTCAAACCCAAATTATCTATCCTATTTCTCGCTCCTTTTTCAACTATCTGTTTCAATGCCTTTCTGTCGCTCCAGCTCTCTCTTTCCCTCCACTCCATCTTCCTCTCCACATGTCACTCCATTTCAGAGTGCAAATAATTTTATTGAGATAAAGTGTGCACCTCTTGTATGAAAGCTGACCCCAGACTCTGCTAATCTACTGGAATGCCCCAGTATAAACTAAAACTCACACACATTACAAACACACATCACAAATATATACACCACACACTTCCTTTTCCTCCCTCTCTTTCTCTCTCTCTCTCTTTTTTTTTTTGTTGCATTGCTCAATATTCTTTTAATGTAATAACGCATAAGAATCTTTTCTTCACGTCTTCCTGGGGTAGAATAAGCCAGCATTCACACTTCCAGTCTGGTGGCTGTCATTTGATAAGAGAGATGCAGGTACAATTTAGAAACTGATTATGACTAAGTTGGGTAAAAAAGAGGTAAAATAATGATAACAAATTCTTTGCCTACGGCTCCAGAGTATAAACAATTACCCTTATTTATCATGCTGGATACAAATGGATTTATCCGTAAATCGTTCTTAGGAGCATTTACACAATTTGTTATTCATGAAAATCCCATAAGTTTGGAAAAATGCTTGCTCCTGGGTATGTATAAATATATTTATAAGAGGACTAACTAATATAAACCTTGATTGTTTACCTAAACATTATGCAAATTGATGAGTTACTGCACATTTAACGATGGATTACATTTAAGTTTGAATCGCTTATTTATTTCAATTACATGAAATGTTTGTGAATTACAGTTGATTCATACTGTATTTATGGTGCTAATTAAAAAAATACATACATATGCAAAAGATAAAAAAAAAAATAAGAAGCCAACATAAATCAGTGAATTAAGCCAAATAGGACTAGCCACTGGTATGTAAGGAGGATGCACTACATTTGCTCAGATGGTGTGTAAGTTGGTTCCATCATTTTCCCGCACCAAGTGATTTGGTATGTCTCAAGCTCCAGTGTGTCATACACGTCTTAGCCTGCTGTGCGCCATTAGTGGCTTCTTCCTTCCTTCTTCCTGACACACATGTGCTATTCCAACATGCCACTGGGGAGGGCTTATTGATGTACAAGGGATTTCTGCCTGAGAGTTGCAGAGACACTTTGCTTTGACAGAAAATAGCAGTTTACCTGTGTGACGTGTTTGAGAAACAGAATCATCTGGGTACAGTTTTTTTTAAAAATACTGTTTTCATGTCAAACCACTTTTTTGTCATCTTAAGTAATTTCCATCTAGTTCATCTGTCTAATTTGGCCCCATATTTTACAGTAGCTCTGCTTGCTTTGTCTTTCAAGGAGTATTATGGATACTGCCATGTGCAAATAAGCTGTGCTGTAACATGCACATGCACCTACTCTGCAGGTTATACATGCATTTATTCACCAGCTTATCACCAGCAAGTTCACTATGGTTTATGCACACGATTATACACAATTTTACACAACTTTATAAGTATTGCATCATGAAGCCTAATGCATCTCTCACTCTTTTTTCATTGTCCCTTACAGCTCCTTTTAATATTCATTCAATATTGTGAGATGACCTGGACATTGAATCTGATTATTTTTTCATTATAATATGGAGTTCAATCAGATCCCCCCTTTTCCCTGCTGTCACACACCATGTGGCTGGAATGAGGAGTCAAGTTAATTGAGGTTAAGGATAGTGATCTTTAATGGTTGTCCATTAAAAGGCAATTAATAGGCCTACGTTTGCTTGATAGCTTATCTCTGTTCCTTCATCTTCCTTGGTCTCCCATTCATAAGGAATTGCACACACTTTTCTTACACACACACACACACACACACACACACACACACACACACACACACACACACACACACACACACACACACACACAGCAGGTTTAATTCTGAAGAGAACTTACTCCACAAATGCCTCAACTCTCACTGTATGGAGCATCACCTTTCAGCATGACAAGGACGTGAATCTGCAGGTCTTTAGTTTTACTTGAAAAAAGCAGGAATGTTGTTGAATAGTTGAGTCACAAACATCAAGCTATATTTTTACTTCAAAGAATTTTATAGCTGGTATTAACCATAAAGAGTTTTTTTTTTAATGCCTGGAAAAATACTGTAAATACCCACCTTCCTTAACCTTGTTTCTTTTTTATTTATTCATTTCAATTAAACACAAAGGCATCAATACAATGATTTGTCAAAGAATCTCTGCTGTTCTTTAATTCCAATTGCATTTAACTTAATATGCAAAGCATAGGACAATATATATATATGTAGCAAAGCAAAATGCCCATCCAGTAGTCATTTAATGTTTAACAATTTAATTCATTTTAAATACAGCAGCTTAGTGGTTAGCACTGTTGCCTTGCACCTCTAGGGTCTGGGTTTGATTCCCACCTCAGGTCTGTGTGCCTGAAGCACCCCACTCAGGCCCCCTGTGACCCTGTATAGGGGAGGCTGTGGTACTTCTTTTATATCTTGAGTGACAAATGTCTCGTCCAATCAGTGATAAGAATTTCATTTAGATCATTCTGTTTAATGACTGATTAATTGAGTTCTGTTTAATTGACTTGTAACTAATACTGTAACTTATTTTAATTAATAGTGATGTAATAGCACAGGTGCATCACAGCTGGAATGAGACTACAAGCAAACTAAATCGACTCACTACAGCACGTAAAGATCCATCCTCATCAAATGATGGTTCCTTAAAGATGACAAGTAAAATTATGCCGTAGACAGAAACATGTAATTTGTATTTTATCAATTTGCACAACTCAGCCCTGGCCGCTGCTGTTTACCTGCCTCATGCCCAGTGTTCCTGGGAAACGCTCTGTATCTATGATGACCTTGAACAGAATAAAGTGATCAAGAGATAGCATTATATAAATTGGGACAATTCTAAGGCAAAATTTAAAAGGCTGAATCAGCAAAAAATACAAGCGTTGGTACACAGAATAACAATTACTGTAACAAAGGTCAAAAGCCTCTGTGATGTGTAGGAGTTTGCACTGTGTCCATAGACATTAGAAATGGTCGCCCTGCTCTCATTTTTTAAAATATATAAAGCTGTTAAGCTTATATTTGCATTATATTTACTGACAAAATGTATTTTAAGACACCAGACTGTTTTTTTATGTTTGTGTATTCTGATTTTGTTTCTTTACTCACTGCTCCACAAAACAAGGTTTAGTGTCAAACATTGCTAAGCAACGAACACTTTCTTGACTCCCAAAGTGGATTGAGAGGCTGTTTGCTCATGAATTTGTAGACTCAATTGAAGGCAACCTTTCATTTTGAGTAACTCATTACTCCTAATGCTGAATCAAAAATTATCAAATGTATGGTTTCCACATCACTGCCTGTAGTTCAGTTATTTCGCACTGAATTAATGGAATATTGACATTTTATGATTTAAGTTTTTCCAATGCAGAGTGAGTCCAAGTGGGGTTGTGCCAGGTTATCCCACAATACAACAAGACAAAACAAAACAAAAAAACAAACAAACAACAAAACAAACAACTACAACATAAAAACAAGCATGCCATACTTTTCCTGACTGTATTTATAGGGTGTGTGAAAAGAGAAATGTTAGTCGTCTGATGATTATGATCTCTGGTGGACAGGAGGCATACTGCATAATACTGGAGTTATACACTCAGTTACTCATCATATATTCAGGGTCGCGGGGACCTGGAGCCTATCCCAGGAGACTTAGGGCACAATGCAGGGTAGACCCTGGACAGGGTGCCACACATACACACACTCACACACTCATTCACACACTACGGGCAATTTGGGAACATAAATTAACACTTACCTACATGTCTTTGGAATGTGGGAGGAAACTGGAGTACCTGGAGGAAACCCAGAAAACACGACGAGAACATACAAACTCCTTGCACACAGAGACCGGAATCAAGCCTGGCCAGGAATCAAACCCGGACCCTGGAGGTGCAAGGCGACAGTGCTAACCACTACACCACTGTGCCGCCTGGAGTTATACAGTCAAACAAAAACAACTAACAATTGTTCATTCATTAAGTCATATTCAGTAACTGATGTATTCTCATGGGTTCATGAAGCATAGAGCAGAAAAACAGGAAAATAACCCTGAAATAGGTTATTTTATCTATTCACTTTCTTCGACTGATTCTTAATTTGATGTGTAACAAACTTTTCTTCAGCTTCAGAAATCCAATTGGCGATTTGTTTGGCTGATTTATTTTTCTTTAATTATCCATCATTTTACAATAATAAGATAATACTGACATAATAAATACACTGATATGAATACAATTACAATACAGCAATATACAGTTGTAGACAAGAAAAGCCCTAGGCTGCTACTTTCGGGTCCCCTTATTAAATTTAATATAATAATTTTATAAATATCTCTATACTGTATACTTTATATATACTTTGTGTTTAAAGACTTCATACAGGTTGTCTCCTACTTATGAACAAGTTCTGTTCTAGAAGCACGTTTGTAAGTCAGATTTGTTCTTAAGTCAGACAAAGTGAGTCTTATAAGCCGTTGACACAAATATACAATATAAAGCATACCAAGTCACTTGACTAAATATGTCCTCTTTCCCAACACTGTCACCATGAGGCCAAAAACCCTAAACGCATCTAAAAGAATAAATCTCCACAGTGAAATGTTGTCTCTGCACCTTTAAATTGCGAGGGAATCCCGGACACCATTCAAATTTCCTAATAGATATTTCATAATAAATAATGTAAACTCATAAAAACAATTAATCGAAAATATAAAGTAAAAATAAAACAAAATAACCTGCACTTTACCTTTGAAAAGAATCTGACTGTGTGTAAAGGAGAGGACAAGGAGGAGGGGAGTTATTGTGTAGGACGACTTTCACTCACACACACACACACACACACACACACACACACACACACACCCACGCACAAACACACATATGCATGTACTGTATGCACACATATGCAAGGATGTTGACAAACTAGGTTACTCACAATTTAAGGTTTTATTGGTATGTGAAATATAAAAAGTGTTGTCCCTGTGCCTTTAAATCACTAGGGGAATTACGGATGCCATGATTTCTTTCAACCATTTTCCACTGTATTGGACTGTAAACTCTGTTTTGTTGAGGATTTTCCAAAATTAAGATTATTCACCATTAGGACAACTTTCCAGGACAGCCATTTTCTATCATCGCGTTTCCGGTCCAATTCATTGAAACCACAGACTCATTTCTCCCAGCCACCACACGCACATACAAACAATATACCGGGTTTTTTATACATTCTATACATTTTAATACATTTTACACATTCACTTAGACACTGAGAATACTGTATATAATTGTAAATATTGGTATATTGGTAATATTGGTATAGTTCTGTGATTTGTTCCCATCTATGAATGTTCGTAGAACCATGGTCCATTCATATCGGCGGAAATTCATAACTCGATTGTTTGTAAGTCAGGGACTACCTGTATTGTCTATCTCAGTTAAGGCACATGCTATAAAAAAAACAAAGCAAAACTCTATTTACAGTATTAAATATGAACCAATTTCTTTAGATTTAACAAATAATAAATTTATAAATAGATTAATAATAATAATAATAATAATAATAATAATAATAAAAAAAACATTAATACTGAGTGCAATTTTTTCCCCCATTCAGCAAAAGAAAGAGGATTCATCTTCACGATCTGTACATGTTCTGCTTCTCTGACTATGTGAAAACACACTCTTACAAATATTTTCTTTCCCACTGAATACATTATTCACTTGGTTACCAAAACAGAAACATTCACATTTAGCTTCCACATACACACCTTATACACTTTGCATAAAGTGTAAAAAATGATGAAGACTGTAAATATATAGCAGCAGGGAATGTTAGATCGTTCATTTTGATAACTCATGACATAGATCACTTACCATGCTCTAAAAGGAATATATACTGTAGTAACAATATCACTCTACAGGGTTCTCTCTCTTTCTCTCTCCAAATAAATGTTTCATTTTTCATCTCGCTGGGAGCTCATTTTTTATTGAAAGAGTCAGTGTCATCTGCCAAGATGTTTGACATTATACATTATCATTTATATATGACGGCCAATCTACACACAAGACATATTTTACAAAATAATAGTGCCGAAGGTAGCAATCTGGAACAACATTTGTACGTGTGTGTGTGTGTGTGTGTGTGTGTACATGCATGTGAAGGACAGATGCTGAGCTTGGCAATAAAAATATACTGAATAGAAATACTACTCAAATTCTGAACATGCTATACCATCATGTGATAAAATTAATAGTTCATTTATTTATTATAAATAGATAGTGTATGTTAACAGCTTTTTTTCAGCAAGTTGGTATTGTTAGGTAATGAAATTCCTAGATTTAGCTTATTTTCGACTTTTGTGCTTTTATTTACTAGTAACAACTATGGACTAAACACATTGAATTCTCCGGGAACATGGATCCTCTTTTTATTTCTCTGGCTCTCTTTCTCTCTGGCTCTTTTAAACCCTCTTCTCCACCTGCATTCATTGATTTTCTTATACCAAAATTACTATAATCAGGCATCAGCCTCACTGACTCTGGGAATTATGGGCCGACAGAGATTTGTAACACTTATGGTGTATTACTATCATATTGAGCATGTGGGTGTGTATGTGATTGCTCCATAAAGTACTTTCTAAGAAAATGCAAAATGCATGATATTGAAGATACTAAGCTACAGCACATTCACTTTATTTATAACACATTCACTTTGTTGCATATATATCCTTAGCTCAGATAAGACGTCTCTGACATTATGCAACAGTGTGATCTCTATGATTAGAGTCTCTAATAAACATTGTTTAAACCTTTCTTTAAGTGCAGGATATCTAATGGCATACATAATTTAAAGTTTTGAAATACATGTTTGGTTTGTTTATCAGTTTTGCATTAAAGCTATGACCAACATAGCTCACAAATATTTATTTTCTCCACCACTTATCCTGTGTAGGGTCATGGGACCTTGAGACTACCCCAGGGGACTTTGGGCACACCCTGGACTGGTCCATTGCAGGGCACCCGGACACACTGCTGATAGTTTGGAAATGCCAATTAACCTACTGTATTCTATACTGTAATTTATTAGGTTTACATTAAAATACATTGGGCAGTGTCTCTCTTTAACTATTTCTTTTTCTTTTTCTAACCCAAGTGTATTGCTTTGCCTTTATATAATAGAGAAAGTAAAATAAGTCTTAATTTTTTCAGGCAGTTTTATCAGTGTATATATAAAAAACTTATATATAAGTTCTAATATAAATTCTTATGCATGGTAAGTGTAAGTGTTCTTAAGCAAATGACCCTGGTGCGATTTCATGCAATCTTTTTGAAGGTGGAGGTGAGAAAAACCTACAGAGCAATAGCAAAGACTTTAAACAGCCCCATCTGTACTGATTCAAGGAATGGAAACTAATCATCAATGAACTGCTACAGAGAAAACAAAATTTTATTTTTGAATGCAACAAACTCTTTTTTTAAACTCCGAAAAAAAGACGCCGGGTTGAAGGTTACTTTCAAATACAATACTTAATGTCTATTTGAGTCCTGCTTGTATTTATAAAAACAAGTCGAACTTAAACTATCCACCTTCAGAAAAACAAAAATGCCGTTGCCATCCTCCTTTAATCGTGTGTACTAGAACGAGCTGTCAGCTGTCAACCAAAAAAATGGACCTCGAAAAAAGATTTATATATTTATTATCATTATTATCGATGAGTACATCATATTAATATGAGACAATTTAAACTTTAAAGAAATCTTTTATATTAAATAGGCTAGCAATCTTAAAAAAATAAATAATAATCTTGGTACCAATAATACGGAAAAAAGTGATGTTAGTGCTGGTGACTTCGCAGAGTGTTCCGAATAGTGGGGTTTTGTCGCGGGAAGTTCCCTTCACTTTCATTCACTGCACAAGGAGCAGGAAGCACCCTGTGAAGTATACTTCGGGAAGAGAACGCAGCTCGGGGCCCAAAAAGCTCAATAAATCACGTGCTGGCGAATGTCACACATCGGCGGTGGTGATGCATATTTTGAGCAACAAAAAATTAAACGCGTTTTATTTTATTGTTACAAGATTACCATAACTTTCAAATTTAGAATTACGTTTAGATGAGATAATGAACTAAAATAAAATACATTTTAATAAAATTCTCATTATTTATTTTTCAAAGCCACACGGAGCCGTAGCAGAGAGATGAAAGAACCATCCGGAGCCGCATGTTGCCGACCCCTGCTAAAGGTGTTCATTAGATGATTATAAACTGTATTGATGCATTAAGCTGTTTTTGTCTCAAATTGTGTGAATTTGAAGTGTGATTCGTAGTACGAATCAGGTACAGGCTATGCCATCAGGATTACCTCCAGTGCTCCTTTATTCAGATTATGAAGCAGACAATAAAACATACAATTCAAAGTCCTATAGGGCTGGACAAAATTGCAGTTTATTAAAAGCACGCTTCATAATCCCTGTAGCTAATTTCCAAATGCTGCTGGTGTGCAGTGGACATAGTCTGACAACAGTAAAACCAGACATAACATTCTGCAGGGACAAATAATCACAGAACATAATTCAGCTATCTGTTCTTACCAGTAAGACCAGATTGAATTGTCCAATACATTCAGCCAGAATGGTGGAAAAAACAATGAGGCAGATAGAACAAAGCGAGCTAAATGCATTTTGATAGTCTGACAATATTTCACGTTAGGCAAAGCCAATTCTACAGTCAAATGCACATTGTTTGATTGGTTGAGGCTATGCTTGGAAGTTTTCTTTTTTTTTTCTTTTTGGAATGTTCCAACTTTGAAATCACTTTCCAAATGAATTTAACTTATTTCAGTTATTGATGTTGTCCTTTAAAGCTACCAACAATGTAGGTAAAGACCTTCAACTGTGACATAGTGGTTTCTGGAAAGAATGCATTTGGTGCCACATACTGCGCATCACGCACCTATTCGTATTTATCTAGTGGTCAGCCTTCAGCAGTGCATAACAGCTGACAAAGGCAGTTTATTTTTATTTAAATATATTTTTTTATGGCACGATGGCCAGAGTTGAACATGGCTTAAATTGCAGATCATTATCAGCCTGGAAAACCCTCATAGATGCTGACACAGCATCCTCAATTCAAACTCTGTTGACTGTTATGAGTTACAAGCCATCAAATTACCCACACATCATAATTTAAGAATTGGTATGTTTTTGCGCATTTATTACACTGATTCAATCCTTTTTGTTATTAAAATTATATTTAAAAGCATTAAAGATGAAAATGTATTGTGTAGTCTATGTATGTCTGTTAATTAAAATGTGTAAAGTTCACTTCAAACAACAATACACAACCCCAAAATAATAATGCTCTGAATCAGGTTTGCTACAATTCCTTGGAGCAGCCTGGATCCACCATTCCCAGGGATATTCAGTGCTCCATACACATTATAAAATCCTTTTTTTAAAAAAAAAAAAAATCTGTTAAAAAAGAGTATCAGTCAATTTCTGTAATTAAATTTAGATGTGTAATTCACTGGACTATCACTTTACTGGAGATAGGACTGTTTCTTTTGCTGCTAAGGGTTTTTCCACTCTAGAATATTTTGTTTTCCTTGAAAGAAATTGCAGCCAATGTACTACATGTGTTTTAGCAGCACTATGCCATTTATATATACCATTTCCAAACGCATCAGTAGCTTAGGTTACGTAGACAATATCCTTCAATCAAGTCCAAATCATTGCGGTTATAGAGTCTAGTATAATTGTTTACAGTGATGCTGACCTGATAAGATGTTTGTTTACTTGTACTTGCACTTTTAATTAATGTGATTAAGGTGCATTTAATCAGAATGTAGCTTTTTTCATGAATAAGTAGACAAAGCATTTAATATGCAGGGGATATGACAAGAAGACAAGAAAAAAAGAAGTTTTTAATCCCCACCTTGAGGTTAGGATTTCAATATTTTGCGGGAAAAAAATGCCTTCTTTGATTTGCTACAATAATTCAGCTTAATCTATGATTGGTTGAATGCTTTACTATATGTAAGCAAAATTTTCTCCCTGGGAACGTTTTACTTTACCTAATGTTATCCCAACATGGGGCAAAGATGCACAGATAGTATATATTTACTCCAACAAGGGAAAAACAATTGAATCAAGTGTTTACATGGCATTTTCCTGTTGAACAGATTATCAGAATTTTACACCATCCTGTTAGTCAGCAGACAGGTGATAAGGTTGCATGTTAACACACCTACTGTAGTGTGAACAAATGGTCGCTCAAACTTTAAAATCTGACTACAAGTGTGCTTTTAAAGTGCTCCTTTCATACACATTTATATTCCATGCAAACTTAAATAATTCTTTTAATTGTGTAAAGCTGCTTTGCGACAATGACAATTGTTAAAAGCGCTATACAAATAAAATTGAATTGAATTGAAAATTTTAAAGCTGCCTTAGAATTCTGTGTGCTTAAGTCTTTTATAGTCTGTTCTTTTTCATTATGTTAGTAGATACCTATATAAGGAGCACTGGTGGCTTAGTGGCCGCCAGTGCCCAAACCTAGGCACTGAATCCTAGGCCGATCCCAAACCCGGATAAGATGGAAAACCTGTGCCAAGCGTGTGTGTGCGGACCGGATGGTCCGCTGTGGTGACCCTTTGCTGGGAGCAGCCGAAAGCCCAACAAGAAGTAAATACCTACATATGATATCTGATAACCATTTGTGAAAGTATCATTCCACAGGCCAGGTCAAACCTTAGGTAGTAGACATTTTGCAGGTTGCACCTGGAAGGCCAGATGTTATACCGTAGATGCTTTCCCAGTTGCTGTAGATAATTACTTCATTTATGTAGGTTGCAAAAACAGCAGCTTTATCTCTCAGTACATTGTCCATCTGCCCTGGAATGTTATCATGGCTTCGTTTAACCCAGATGGCATAAAAATAAAATATATAGTTTATAAGCAGCACAGAAGGGTGTCAACCCCTTGCTAATTGACTCAGTGGTACCTGACAAAACCTTTAGCACATGTGCAATGTCATAAAAAAAATTCTTTCTATCAGACTAAATGCACTGTTCTCTTAAACTGCACCATTTGCAGCAGTTTAATCATTCTCAGTTCCAACTTCACCTTTCTGTCCTGGTCTGGTATGAGTGGCTCTGGAACTCTGTAGTGCATCGATATTGTGCTATGATGTTCATGCTTACTGGCTGTTTCGTGAAAGGTTTGTTGAAACTGAGGACTGTGATTTATGAGACAATTCTGGTTGTAAAATACACAATTTCCATTTTCTTACCTGTTTTCTTACATGTCTTATACTTTACCTTGGATAGCCACAATTCATTTGTGGTAGATCCTGCACTGTCTGGCCAAAACAAATAAATAAACGTATGAATGAAGGAATGAACAAACGAATGAACAAGCTGGACGCAGTGGTATGATCTGGGGTTGCTTCAGTCCATCAAGTCTAAGCTTAGCAACATTATGTGGCACTAAAATGAAACCAGCTAATAACCTGAATGGTACGGTGACCCTGAAGTGCAAAACAAATTAACAAAACTGAAAACAAAATAACAAAAACGCAAAACAAAATAACAAATTCAAAACCAAATTAACAAAACGGAAAACAAAATAACTAATATCTGGCTGGCCGAGAAGTGCAATACAAATTAACAAAACGGAAAAAACAAATTAAAAACCAAATAACAAAACCCAAAACTATTTTTTTTGGAGGGGGGGAGTTTTGTTGTTTCGTTGTCCAGGGGCAATTGGTGATGTGAGGGAACCAGAGAACCAGTAGAAATGCACATGAACATGGTGTGAACATGAAACTCTGGGGGCAATAAAATAAACACTTTTGTCCATATGTTTATCATCTGGTCCACCTTGTCTTCTATCTTGACCTAGAATAAAATATTCAATTGCTCCTCTGCTTCATTCCTTTTCATGCCACTCTGAAGATGTCGAGCAAACCTTGTATCTTGTCTTCCTTGCAGGAGCTCAAACTGAGAAAATCCTCTGGAAGCCGTGGGACTTATCTGTCTGTATGTAAACAGCAGATACAGAAACCAGGTCATATTCATGCTGTATCCATTGAGTCTTGATTGAACCGCTCAACCACTGGATCAGTCTGGGGGTTGAATGGTTTATTTGCAATGACATACAGTAAAATGTATGCTTTGCTCTGTTTTCATTTTTTTCCAGTTGTGCATTCCTAAATAGTTTTTCTGCAAGTACTGTATAAAATATCCATAGCAATTCTTAAAAGACAGCTCAACAGTAACAGACTAATTAATTAGTGGCACTCTAATTTTCTTCCTAGGGCTTTTAAGTGGCACTTGGGCAAGATTCCCAATGCCTAGGTACTGGCAGGACCAATAAAACTGACTCACTGTTCTATTTTATTCTCTTTCAGTATGTCCTAGATAGCTTACGGGTAAGTGTCCTGAGTGTTCTAATGTTCTAAAGTGTCCTGAGTGTTCATTTAGGGTGACTTAACTACTCATTCTCTTTTTGACTCTTTACAACTTATCTTCTTTAAGAATAAGTCAGCGTTTATGTTTGTCATGTGCACTCTATGTAAAAACAAAGGCTTGGATATTATTTTACATGCAAGTATTTCTCAGTAAATAAGCCTGGCATTAAATTACAGCTGAAACCTTTTCAACAAGCTTTTGTCTTATACCCATATCTGTTTTTAAAATGGTTTAAAAGTTTTGTTAGTATTTTCACTTATTAAGATTGCTTCACTGCCACTTTAATAGGAATGACTTACTATTTGCCGACTCAGAGTGTTTCCAGGTACATCCAGCACCGACTGTGTCTGACTATAAACAGCAAAAAAGGAAAGGATGTATAATGTTACCTTGTTTTTAGGAAGCAGCAGAGTATTAAAGCAAATAGATATCAGTTAGGGCTCTCCTTAACTAAATGCATGGAGCACATAATTATTTTTAATAAGCTGATATTGCAGTGGTAGATAAAAAAAAACAAAAAAAAAACACTTGCTGTCCTACACAGTTTGATGTGCTCCATTTGGACTGAACACTGAACTGGCTATTTATAGACTGGGTAACAAATTCCATTTTTATTCGCAGGTCTAGAGGGCGCCAAAATCACCAGGAAATGTGACTGTTAAAACAACATGTTATAACATGTATGGTGTGACATAAATGTTATTGCTGTTTTATTTCTTATTACTTTTAGTTTGTGTGTGTATGTGTTTTCATGAGATCAAAAAAATCTACTACTACCAACTAACTCTCCACCTTTCTTTCTCTGTTTCTCTCAGTGAATGTTCACGCTCATCCTACCAGTGCCACAAAGAGCAGGGTTGCCATGGCAACTGCCTCCGCCAGTATGCCTCCTCTCTTCAGCTCCGATAAAGGGTCTGGCAGAAGCCGTCCCACCAAACCACTGAGTTTAGTAACCACTGAGCAAGAAAAAAAAAAAGGGAAACAGAAAGATAAGGAAGAGGAAGAAGGCCAGGCTTATATAACTCATCCGATTTTAAAGACACTGTCTATAAATGGAGGCTGTTACATAAAACTCAAAATTCCTACATAGCTCAGTTTTAGAGACTCAGAAACACAGACAAATCTGAATATGGACAGAAATTAGAAAAATAAGAAATAGGAAAACAGTATGAATAGTAATTATCAGTTTGTCACTGATGAGCAAGCCGGGGCAATGGTGGCAAGGAAAAACATTGAGCAGAACCAGAGTTAACAGAGAACCCATCCACATTTGTGTGATACCAAATAGTGTAACTATAAATCAGTCAGAGGTGATTTTGAGTTCTATAAGGGTGAAAGTTCAATTATATAACAGGAAAGTTTACCCTTATGAATAAAACAATATGTACTTGCCTTAATTTCCTGACACTGACAGACACAATTTACCACTTTGATCAATTTTGAGAAAGAAAATGGCAGAAGAGTTAAATAAAACAAAAACCATCTTCATTTCATCAATTGCATTTGTGACATTTTAGTATTGATATAAAATTGATAAATAACCTAAGAAATGTTCCACAACCAGGTCAGAACTTTTTGGTGCTCCTTGTATGTGAAATTGCCAATTACTCAATTGAAAAACATGAGCGAACCAATATGCATTGCTGAAAATTATTATTTAGATTTAAATTTGACTTTAAATATTTAAATCTGATTAAATTACAGTACATGTTGACAGCAAACCATATCATCCAAATTGTAGTACAGGATTTCCACATACAGTACAGACACATATGGTATTACTTACACTACTCTACTACTATACGTGCTGTAATCACTGATAATACAGATATTAACTTTGATTATTACTTACCTGAAAATCACACATTTTACATAATAAACATAATACACACCATTACATTACATGCATTGAATTTTTTTTGTTAGATATTCAGATTTGATGAGATGCAGCTTTGAACTTTGAATGAGGCTATTTTTAAGTCCATTCTGCAGACACTGGTCCTGGTCTCAGTGAGCTCCAGTCATTTCTCTCCCTATCATCAATCCATCTGCTAAATGAAGCCATGGAAACAAAGTAAGAATGTACCAAATGGTTACGGCAGTTACATCTCTGCAGAAACCGGACATTGTAACCCCTGACAACCGTACGATCTAGTCAGTCAGTCCTGTAAAACCACTCGGACAAACCAGGTCACAAATAATGACCAAGTAATTGACAGAGGCAGGAGTGTGGCAAGCTGGGTAGGTTCATGGTGGATTGGTTCAAGATCTCTATATGAAATGGGAAAGACACGGCCAAATAAAAGAAGTGAGAAATTACTGTAACACTTTAATAGGACTGACAGACTCTCTCTCTCTCTCTCTTTCTTTCTTTCTCAAAATCTCTTTCTTGTGAATGTTATTTCCTCCATAATATATAAAAATGTGTGCATGTGTGTGTGTGTGTGTGTGTGTGTTATAGCAGTTTTAAATTTGTTTACACAGAAATGTAAAGGAAGAAAAAAGAAGGTGGCCAAAATATGTGTCAAATTATATTTAATAGAACAATTTACCTCTTGATATGTGTTCAAATATTATTATACAATACATTTTTTTCTTGATTAATAATATGGTCTTTTTGGTGTTTCCCAAACCTGATAAACAGCTGGTCAGTGATCCACCTTGCAGTCACATATGCATAATGTTTGAAAGCCTTCACTGGATTTATGCTTGCCCAGGAGACATTCTAATTTGCAAGAGCAGGTAGGTTGACAGATGAATTGATATACTGATATACTGGAGCAATTGATACCGATTGATATACTGTAGTGATTGATATACTGTTTTGTGTCATCAATCTATTTGGTGGGAAAGCTGGAATATGGCATCCAATATGCAATTAACCTAACTTACAGCGATCATCTATATAAAAAAATTACACCTATTGTTTAGGTGTCTCTTGTTTTACCGAAACAACTCCGAACCATCAAGGCATGGACTTTACAAAATCTCTTAAGGTGTGCCTTATATTGGGGCCAATCCCAAAAGACAACCTTTTTCAATGTGGCATCAATTTCAACATTCTGTGGGTA
>JAOVVA010244146.1:7500-18809 GCA_028565275.1 Leiocassis micropogon | reverse complement strand
TATATATATAAATAACATTAGTCAATCCCTAGCATGCTTATCTACTGTAATAAACATAATTAATCTACTGTTTGCAGTGCTCCATTGGAAAAAAATATGATCCCAGTTCAAAAAATTATTTTTTTTTCCTACAAATGTGTGCATATTGCTCTGTGACTGCCTGACAACTTATTCCAGTGAGTTTTCCTGCCTTGTGCTAAGTGTTCTCAGGTGGTTACTGAAGATGGATGAAAATAAGTACTCGTCTATTTCGTCATACTTGCTGATTTGGTTCGTATCCATTCTCTATTAACCATTAGGCTTAAATGAGAAATCAAAAAAGAGCTCAGTGAGAAATCAAAAGAGAAACATTTGGCCTGGTGGGTTTAAAACATCCCAATCACGGTGTTTCTTGGATATTCCAAGATTGCTAAAGGATAAATCAAATGCAGGCAATACTAAACAGGTGCAGGGTTTATTGTGTGCACTACAGTTCACCATAGTAACCAGTAGTGACTAAAACAATCACACCCTCACCTTTACTGCATTGAGAGTTTGTCTGCACAAACTCAATACCGTTCTTACAAACTTACAAACCCATAGGCTTCAAACCCTCAATTTTTATTTTAATTATTAAATATTCTTGTTCAGCTGCGAGTTTAAAACATACGACTTATTTCCCTTTATACAAATGAATACATGCGTTTCCCTTAAACAACTTTTTTTTTAAAAGAATTGCTTTATTACAGTTATTTGCTGAATTGGCAGCATTATTATTTGTAAATTAATCTCTTAATTCTGCCAATAAACATTAGTCTAATATTGCAACGTCATCAAAACATTATGGTTGTTAATACAGGCTGCTATACACAGAATCACGCATGTAAATAAACTTCATTCAGTTAGACATTAGCAAGCAGGTGGAGTGAAACTAAACTTGAAGAATGAACTTTGAAATTTTACCAAGAACTACTATGAACCGGCGAACAAGTGGAAAACCGATGAAACTGAACGACACGAGGACTCAGTGTGTGGACCAGTGTGTGGTGTCAGTATATTTACAGAGGAATACCAGAACACAGAGAACTTCATACAGGACTAGCCTCTATGCATGACAGCAGTTCTGGAACAAAGCCAAGAGTGTAATGAAACAGATGATAATAAAAAGATCTGAAGAGGCCCAGATGCCACGCACACAGATAACAAGTGAGGAGAACAAAGTGCTAGACAACCTTTAGCAAGGGCAAGACTGTGCAGCATTAGTTCAAGGGTCAAATCAAAGCTTCAGTTCACACATTGTTTAACCAAACCTAGACACACTGAGCTAACAGAATCATCATCATCATCATTAATCAAATTCTTAGCTGGAATGCTGTAATTAATGTACACAACACATCTGTATGGAAAGCTTACGGAAAAAAAGTCAAAATCCATACATGCACCGTCTGGCTTAGGAACAGCATGTAGAATTTGCATTATTCACTGGTGCTTCTCTCTATTGTAAAGAGGAACAAAGAAACTATTGCCTGCGGTGTTGCACTCACTGCTGTTGTGAATATACACACACCGTTCTAACCATAAGCAAAGAACTGTACCATGTGAGCAACCTGCGGCATGCAATACGCTCCAATACGCACCTATCCACCTCTAGTTGAAAAAAATAAAAATAAATTAATGACTTGTGCACTTTTTCTCTTTGTTCTGCAATCTTTACTTACGAGGGTGAGTCAAAAATTATCCGCATTCCGGTTATATTAAAACTCCGGTTGGCCGCACAGTCTTATCAGCGCTTCCGTCCAGGGCTGCTGTCTGCTCAGCCACTGCTGTGCAGGCGTGATACATCAGTTCATTTGTAGCTGCGGTGTGAGCAAAAATGGATGCTCCACTTGTGATTTGCACGTAGGAAGAGCACCATGCAGTGATTCGTTGTTTTGTGGCCTGAGGGTGAACCTGGTGCTGAAACAACTTGTGGAACAGCATAAACAGAAGCGGAAATTTGGATCTTCTAAGGTATGTCAAAGTTTCTTAAAGAGAATCATTACTGGTGATGAGACATGGATTCATCACTTCAAGCCTGAGAGTAAAAAAAAAAGTTTAAAAGTCAACCTTCAGCTGGAAGGTTTATGCTTACAGTTCTCTGGGAGGCCAGTATTAGAACATAAAAAGGTTCAACAATCAACAGTGCTCGTTACAACGATACAATACAACGCAAAAGGTGTTTGTCTTTTCTAAAAATGAATTAAAATTAATTCTACAGTAATAATAGGATTATCATAGGATTAATAATAGGTAATTCTAGAGTGCGGATAATTTTTGACTCACCATTGTATAAAGCATGGCTAATTATAGACAGATGCTAACAAATATGGGGGGAGCAAAAATGAAACAAAAAAAGATAGATCTAAAATTCTAAAACTATCTTTGATGCAATGTTGTCTGCAAAGTATAGATGCCTTTAAATAGCAAGTAACAAATGATGGAAAACATGTTTTAAATTACAGCATGCAAAAGCTCCTGCTTATTAATACTAACACAGACAGGTGGACATTTCCCGGATTTTACATAAGGCCTTTCTGGACGTGGCTTGACATTTTGAAAAAGGAACAGTGCCACAGTATTGTGTGGTAGTAGTTTAATGAGATGGGCTATGTTTAACCTGCTTAGTGAAGCCTTGTCAAGATTAATGGTAAATCAATCACTCATGTAGACAACAGATTTAGTAAAGAGGGGTACTGATGGAGTAGAAAAAGAATTTTTTTTTTTGTCATTTTTTGAAATTGTCAGTTTCATTTTAAATCCGTTGGAAAAAAGAATTATCATTAGAGTAGTCAGACACACATCCTGATCAGCGCCTGCCCTAGCCTCCTAACTCCCTACATCCCAATCTAATCGAGCCACCCATGGGATGTGTCAGACAACAAATCTGATCCAGTGAGGCACCACCCCACAACACACAGCACCCAAAAGGATCTGCTGCCAACATCCCGCTGTAAGACACCACAGCACACATGTAGACGTCTTGTAGAGTCACCAAGGGCCCAGAGCTGCCCTGGTGGTTTGTAAGTAAAGATTACCCCCTATGTATTTCCTTTTCCATAGGTGTAAAAACCTGTGCTAGAACACGGTATTCAGATTCCTCTCTCATAAAAAACGAAGAAAATTGCCTATACCCTCCTCTGGCTCAGGAGTACAAATCAATCTGTTTCACTGTGCGCGAATCAGATTTCCTCTCTAGAGCAGTCTCTGTGAACCAGCTACATGTCACAGCTAAGAGCAAGACTCTGTTTCCTCTAATTCTCAGAAGAAGTGAAGACACACTGGTTTTCATTTATTTAAGATGAATATGTTTCAACAGTGTGACGACGTCGAGCATTAAATGCTACTGTACCACGGAGGACGCCAATCAAACTGTTAACCTGTGATTCTCACCTGTGTCTAATTACCCTGAGTTTACTTATTGTGTCTTTTGTTCGTTCAGTGAATCCTGTGACCAGAGAGCGAGAGAGCGAGAGAGAGAGAGAGAGAGAGAGAGAAAATGCAATATAGCTGGCTTTATTGAATTATTTCGGTGTTGCTGAGTTTTTGAAGGCGAATTGAAAAGTGCAGATTGAACTCGGCTGAAAGTCCACCTGTTCCTTCACGCGGTCATTCAACAGGGTTTTAATGTGGTGCCAACCAGGTGTTCCAAGTGCTCCAGTATCACCAGCTCGATGATTTGCTCAACCCACATAATGCTCTTCATGAAGTCCCTCAGCTTCTGTGCCCGAGTCAAGGGCGCTGCTGACCTTGAAGAGCTGCAGTGTCCAGAAGTGTTTGCAGTTTGTCTGGCCAACATGCTGCAGAACCACACTCTTGACGGTGGTATAACTACAGCTGTTTCCATGGCAGCAGACGCTGGGCAACAGTCTGGGTTTTCCCAGAGGATTCGCAGAACCCTTTCCTCCTTCAGGAATCCCCATGCTGTTGCCACATGCTTGAAGAACTTCTGGAACGCCTCTGGGTTGCCAATAGAGGATATTAGTGAGCGTCACACGCATCATGATCACGAGGACCCTGCTGGAGATGTGCTGGGCTGAGATCTTGACTTTGTGTTTATTCAATCCAGGCTTGTCAGCACAATTCAAACAAAACCAAAATGACTTAACAAAACAGGTCCTTCCTAAACTCTGAAACACTCCACAGTGTGTGTACCTGTTCGTCAGCGTAATCATGATAAGAACAGGAGTGCTGGATGGGAAGGTCAAACATGTTACAAATGCTTCTGCAAAGGAATGTGAGAAGCAGCAACAGACACTGAAACAGCTCGTCTGGGACGACGAAAAGACAGGAGGATTTTGAGACATGCCAGAATGCATGATCTGAGTGGTATTTCAGCTAGAAAATTATACACACAGGTATGCGGTGATGGCAGTATTGGGTAACGACTCCATACTGCGCCCATCTACTCGTACTATTAAAACCGTTTAGCTACTTTTGCATTGATACCACTTTACAGCAGACAATGTGAACGATGCAAGGTCTCACTTCTCGCCCATTTCAAAGTGGGTGATAAAATAAATCTATCTTTCTGGGCATGGAAAAAAAGAGTCACTTCCAGATGTGTGTTCAATGACAACAGTAACATTAATAGTTGTATTTCAGCCTTACTAATCACGTTATTGGGGGGGGGGGACAAAAGCACCCTTCCAAACTTGCAAGTGTTGTAAACTTAGGCTCAAAAAACACAGTCATGCTGGGAAAGGAAATATGTTCATATGCACATGAAATGAAACTCGCATCTCTACATGAGAAAAACAGTCCTACGGAAGCTTACATGTTCTTAAATATTTATCTTTGCCTTTCAAACATTTTACAGTTATGGCTAATAGATGTCCTTTTTTTTTAGATGTGTAGATTTTTTTTGAAATATACGAGAATTCTCTCCCTTTAAAGGTGTAGTTTATGTCCTGTTAATTAGAAGCACCAGATATGTATATACTATACATACTATATATGATGTTTACAGTAAGCACATTAGCATGCAATAGAATATACATTTTCCTAACCATTAATCCCTAAAGCCAATCCCCACCTCTCAAGGGAAAAAGCAAAAAGAAAAACAATAAATGCATGACTTTGTGTGTAACAAGACATTTCAGCCTTCAGTACCATCATTGATATTTGCCAAATGTTTATCAGTCTAAATGCCAAGTGAATGGATGAGGATTGCACTCCACATAGAGTCACACAAAGTTTTTGGTGTGTGCAAACTAGCAAAGTGAAAGAAAATGCATTTGATAAGATGCTACAGATTTGGGGCATTCTGGAAATCTCTGCTTACACTGTGCTTCAGGACAAAGGCAAGTACTCCTAGTATCGACGAGTACCTGAATAGAAGTACATTTCCAGTTAAAAAGGAGTAAAATGTGCCACCTTTAAAACAAAACAAACAATAAAATAGCCACGCCTTTTCCCAAAGTGACATTTGCCCTGTTGAACTCTGAACATTCTATCCTAAGAGCTATGATTAATGGCAATGAGGACTGCAGCAACTAGTGTAATTCCAACATCACACTTCTGCGTAGTTAACATGAGCATTGTACATGATTAGGACATGCAAAAGCAGCAGTTACCCAGCTGTTAGCACCAAACACTGAACACTGTGTTTTATTATTCAGACTTTAGATGTAACATGTTTACAGTCTGGAATTATAAAACCGTGCATTCCTCCAAACCTAAGCATTTATAAGTGTTCTTTTTGCTGCCGTTTTTGTTCTCTCTTCTGCATCTCAGGTTTACTCTGTATCGTTCATGAGATTTGATTTGCCACCTGTAGTTCCCTTTTACGCTTACATGTTTCAAATCTCAGTCTTTCACTCTCTCTTAAAGCAGAGCTGGAATATTTGCTCCTCCTTTCACTTTCTTTCACTCCTGTGACTGAGCATTCCAGTGGGCCCTCTAAAATTGGCTTCATGTATTTGTGATCATCAATTAGCTTGAGATTACATACACACTGAATATGCGCATGTGCTGCTACTGTATGTCGTTCATGGGGATGTTAAATTGTGAACGTCAGCAAGCACGGTTTCCTCTCTTGGTAAGCTGAGATACTCAAACTCCCTCCCCCTTTTTCCCCCCTCTGGTGATAACTACATATGAAGCAGAAAAAAATAAATAGCATTTCTTTCTATTACCACATTTCACTTTTATTTCCTTTGGATAACCTTTAAAGACATCTAACAAAACTGCCTCTCATATCTTTTGGCAAGGTAACGGGGGTCTGCATCAGGGTCAGCATTTATTTTTTGCTCTGTAATTTGCTCTGCACTTTTCCTTGTTTGAAATTGGCACCCATGATAAAAAAGGAGGATCTGTTATATTTTTACGATTATGAAATAACAAGACCAAGCAGCAAAATGATTTTACCATCGCCCGACAGTGCTTCGATAAAGCTGAGAGAAAAACTGCCATTTTGTTGTAAATATAACACAATACACTTGAATTATATTTAATTAGTAGAGCTGCCAATAATTTGATTAGCATCCAAAACTACTGAAATTATGTATAAATAAATAAATTAGTTAATTAATTAATAGATCTGCCGGTGAGTCTTAAAATTATTATATAATATATTATTATTATTATGAATTGTAATTGTTTTTCCAACATAATACCATTTGACATGTAAACCTAAGCATTCCATGTCATGTCGAAAAAGGTTAATTTATCTCATATTTTAAAAATAGTTATTGGCTTTGTGTCAGTGGGGGTAATCAGGGTCCTCTGTAAAAAATAATTTCCTGTCATGTGATCGTCTTACAAATTATCCATAAAATGGCTCCCTGTATGTTGGTTACACCACCCTGACATTTCAGGAAGTTGACTGGACTGACATACAGTAGTTCTCTAAATTATTTATTTATGCCAAAAGCATTTGTGCTTCATTACTTTGATTTATTATTAAATAAATATACTCTAAGATTATGCCAAACTATTTATTCGGGTGTGTTATTGAGAATGTCACATTTTTAGTAAGCAAAATTATGTGGTACAAAGTATTTGTTGTTACACATTTTATGCGCCAAATTTATATCATGTAATCAAGTATCATTATATCAAGTAATTAAACCAGGAAATTTTAGATTAGGTCTGCAGATAAAGAATGTATTTTGTGTATTAGATAATGTAGATTTGTATATCTATATAAATAAAAGGAAGGTTTTCTCTGTACATTGGTCAGAACTTGCAATAACGTTTCATATATAGGACGACCCAAAACCAGTCTGTATGTCCAGCCTGCACCATTAATGAAATCAAAATGCTGATTAGAAGTCAATTTATGAGCAGTTATGGGTCAGCTTACGTCACAGCATCTAGCGTTATTCTTTGGTCTTACGCTTTTTTCCTATAAAGTGGGCGTGGCTATATGCATCATTTAACATAACCAACCAAAGTGATAGTTTAGATGTATAGACAGAGCATGCGGAAGACACAGAAATGACAGTAATGCACATACAACCTGCCAAAATCCTCAAGAAATAGAAATGAAAACATGACACAACATGGTCACAACATCCAAATAAAAAGGGAAAGAAGACTATAAAAGCTGATGAACGTGATGATTGGACAGATCAATGCATGTTTATTCTTTCTGCGGGAAGTTTAAAACCAGTTTGTCTCATATGTTTAGAAACTGTGGCGCTATGAGATAAAACACAGTTCGTTAAAGCAAACCTTTCCGCAGCAGTCCGAGATGAGGGCATGTAAAATACCCTCTGATAATTATGTTGTAAAATTACAACATAATTTTATTATCTATATAAATAAAAGAAATGTTTTGTCTGTACATTGGTCAGAACTCGTTCTTTTAACGATATCTTTAAATTTCATACATCGGAGGACCCGAAACCAGTCTCAGCTCAACTTTTATGAAATGTTGAGTACGTAGATATCTGCCTGAAGCTTAACCTGCACCATAAGTGAAAGAGAAGTCATGTTATTGATGGGCAATAAGAACTCAAATTAATATTACGGTTAAACGTTTTACCTCGATTTTACTTAATGAATAATTTTCGTTTTTTGTTTTGTTTTGTGCCCCCAAACTAACAGGGTTTGTATTATAAATATGTTTAAGTATTAAAGCTATAAATATTGTTTTCTAATGAAAGAGTTCTCTTCCGTGTTGCTTCCATGTCGCAGACTGGACGGGGTGGTGTCATGTGACTACACATGGGGAAATATGACTTTAATGGGACAGTACATGAACTCACACAGTGGGGAAACTATTTATAGATTGTTATTAAAATATCAAGTTATTAAAGAACTTCAGTGTTTATTATATGCCTTAAATAATCTGCAATGCCAAAGTAACATTTACAATTCACATGCAAAACTGACTGTTTTCTCTGGCATGAATCCACATTTCACTGTACTAAAAAATTACCAGATATTTAGAATATTGCTTAAAAAAATAAAATAAAAAAGAGCTTTTTGTATGCGTGATTATTTTCTTTTACACAAAGACTGCATAGGAATGCTTTAGTTGTCTATTGAAATAATAATTGTAGTGCATAACAAAACAGCATTGCGTATTGTTTCTTACAAGGAGTATTGTTTCAAAAAGCAGGTGCACAATTTCCATTACCCATGCTCCAAACAAAGGAAAAATAAAGCTGTCTCCACTACTGAAATGAAAGTAGTGCAATAAAAATGTTTTGGAAAAAAATGCATGCATACGGGTTAATTTAGAAATCAGCCACTGGACCAATGTGTTTTGTTGCAGGTGATCATAAATCTGTCCAACAATCTGTTCGAAATAAATTAAAAAAAAACGTTTTCACAAATGATCAATGGAACAGAGATGCAACTGATTATAAATATATAGAGAAATATTCAATATACATTGGAGCACTACCTTGTCCCCTCCATTTCTTTGGTTTGTTTGTATAGGAAGCTTGCCAGAAAGTCAGAATTAATTATTGGTTAGCGAGACATTGCAAGAAAATCAATAGAAATTGAAAAAAAAAACTGCTTGTCTAAGTATTCAACCTTCCAGGATCCAGATGCTTCTGTCTAAACAAGGGCAGTGATTGGGCCACAACCTTTGAGATAATAAAACAACTCCCAATGTCTGAACAAATCCTTAGCTTAAACAGTCATTTAAGAGACTTTCCTTTCAGCGTAAAGCAGTGAAGATGAAGACTAAGGAGTTTTCTAAGGAAGTAAAATATAGGGTGATCAATAGATAAGGTTATTCAATAGCTGTAAGTAGAAGCTGCATCACCAAAACACTACTGTAGACAAAGCCATCCCTCAGAACCCAGGACAAAACCAAGACAGAGACTGGTGAGGACAACCACAATGAGGTAAAAAGTCATTCTGAAAAAGTTAAAGTAGCTGAGGGTGGCATGGAGGCGCCCAAGACAACAATTTCGAGAGCTCTGCAAAATTAAGAACTATATGGAAAGGAAGCTAGAAAGAAACCATTGCTTCTGATAAGCCACAAAGCGGACGAGTGGCCCAGTGAAGACTAAGGTTGATTTTTTGGCACAAACCTAACCTAGGCCATACCACCTCGAATAAGCCATACCCTACAATGAAATATGGATTCTTGTCAGTACCCAAGTTAGAATAGTAACAGAGTAAAGAGCATGAGAACTTACTTAAAAGAAATGCTTGGGTGAAATTTCACATGTTAGCAGGACAATGGCCTTAAACAATGCCACAGTAGTGTAGGAATAGTTAAAAAAGGTTAATGTTCTGCACTGGCCAAGGTAAAGTGGGTTTAATTCTAAATTTAAAAATTGCAGTCAGCAAACACATTCTAATGAACTAAGCAACAACAGAGCAAATCTAATAGAAAGAATGAGAAAAATCACTCAGTTCTTGCACAAAGCTGTTAAGAACTTACTGCTACAAACTGAAGCAAAAGTATAATAATAGTTGAAGTTGAAGAGACAGAATATGTATGCATTCTGCATCTTTTAGTTTTCATTTATTCTAATAATCTACTGACAAACAATGAATGTTGCCTTTATTACTTTGACATTAGGACCACCTCGGTTTGAAAGAAATAATTACTTAAAAAATGCCTGAAACAGTCTGTGTAAGTGTCATTTGGAATTCAGATGAATCTGATAATTTATGCAGGTTGAATACTTTTGCAAGCCGCTATATACTACCAGCCAAGTATGGACACACTTTAGCTTTCGGTGGTTTTTCTTTATTTCAACATTGTACATTAATACTAAAGACATCCAAACTATGAAAAACACAAAAGGAATTATGTAGCAAAAAAATGTTAAACAGCATTTTGTAAAATGTTGTAAAATGTTAAACAACTCTGAATGTGTTTCTTTACATTGTCCAAAGTAGCTACATTTTGCTTTGATGACAGCTTGGCACACTCATGGCATTCTCTCATCAGATTTACAAGGCAGTCACCTGGAATGGTTTTCAACTCACAGTCGTGCCTTGTTAAGCGTTATTTTGTGACATTTCTTGCCTTCTTAATGTGCTTTAGACCATCAGTTGTCTTGTGCAGGGGAAGGCTGGGTACAGAGTTAATAGCCCCATTAGTGCTAGAACTAGTGTACAAAAAGATATGATTTAGAAAAAAAAAAAAAACAGATCATCACTTGAATGAAGGTCAGTCAATCTTAAAAATCTCAAGAACTCTGAATGTATACCCAAGTTCAGTCACCAAAACAATCAAACACTATAATGAAACTAACTCTTCTGCGGAACGTCCCTGAAAATAAAGACCAAGAGCTACCTTTGTTGCAGAGGATAAGTTGATTAAAACCGCTGATTTACAGTACCTCAGATTAGAGCCCACATAAATGCTTCTCAGATCAGTAGCAGACGTTTCAACATCCACTGTTCAGAGGAGACTGCGGGAGTCAGACTTTCATGGTCGAAGAAACCATTAATTCAGAAGAACAACAAGCGGAAGAGACTTGCTTGGGCCAAGAAATACAAGGAATGGACATTAGATGTCCTTTGGTTTGACATTTGGAGATTTTATTGGTTATAAGATTATTATATTTATAAACAGGATTACCTTTATTTCCTTGCATTATTTACCATCATAATTATCTACTATTTAAAAATATTTTTTGCATCCCTCACCACACTCTGTTCAACTACAGCTAAAGTTGTTAATGTATTGGAAGTTAATCGAATGTAACAGTTTTTGCTATACAATATAAATGCGTACAGTTTTTAAACTACGTATATACTCACTATTCATGTTATTAGAATTACCTGTATATTCATATGGTTCTCTAAACATAATTTATTAACTAATGGGAGTGGCTAAATGCAATAAATGTATTTATTTATTTTAAAGA
>JAOVVA010244146.1:0-2500 GCA_028565275.1 Leiocassis micropogon | reverse complement strand
AAACTGGTGGCCACTTGACACTTTGACCAGAGTTCGAGTTAGCCTTTGATGATGTAGTACAAGACTCTTTGTGTGAAGAAGATACTGAAGATATGTCCCCTTTAAGGAAGCAGCACCACAACCTCAAGCAGAGGTACAGTATAGTACAGCTTTTTTTTTCGTTTGTTTGTTTGTTTGTGTTCACCAGGTAATCTGTTTAAATATGAAAGTGGAAGCCACACGTAAAAACAGGTACTTCCCTGAGTCTTTTGCCAGGTTTAATGGCACGACACGAACAATACAGGTTCCCTGTTTTACCAGGAAATAGTTGCCTTTGTTCATAAAATGAAACCAAACCAATGTAAATATATATGTTAGAATTTGTATTTGTATATATATATATATATATATATATATATACACAAATTCTATGTGTATCATTAAAATGTATGCGGAGGGTTTTCACTGCACTACATATACTGCACTGCTGACAACCCAGATTTCAAAACGTTTTGATTTAAAGTGGAGCCGGGTAGCCTAGAGAATTAGCGTGAATACACACCCCGTCAGTAATAATAAAAACAAACAAATTGCTTGGTGATAACGAAGGGTGTTGTAAGCTCGAAACACCATCCTCTTCCCCGAGGACTGACATAATGAACAGCATCTCGTACTGAAGGATGTTTTCAAAGCAATGGCGCAGGCGCGATAGTGACAAGCGTGCAAATGGCACCTTCTGTATTTTTTGGGTCTCATACGCGCAAGTCCAAACGTTGTGTTAATGTATCAAAACGTGCTTTAGTTATGCGGATATTTTTTCCCCCTCCAACTCACCCATTGAAGGTAACGTTCCTTCTGGTGGAATCCACAGATTCAGCAGGTTCCGTGAATGTATATCGCCGTCTATCCGAGCACCGCGCCTGCTCTAATCCCAGTGTCGATGTGGCTAGAAGAAGGAAATCGCTGTTCTGGATTAACGTTTAAATTGTGCTTCCCGCTTAGTGTATCTAAGGAGCCCCGTGCTCCCTGACAAGCGTTATGGCGCGGTACGTGTATAAGTGTTATCCTTACTAGCTTCGTTACAACCCGATGGCGGACAGAACCATTGACCAACAGCTGGCCGTAGACATCGGATAGTGTCAGGTACGATCGGGTTTCTGCTGGAAAGCAACGAGAACGAATCACGTTTTCGATTTATGCTCTTAAGCCCCGCCCCGCGCAAAGCGACCAATCATGAATTAGGTCAGGATCGTGTCGCGCAGGTGCGTCTGTGTTTCGAGTTCACACGCGGCAGTAGATGACGCGCTGAACTGCTTTCCAGCTGAGATTAGAGAGCGAATCCAAAGTCTGTGTGGAATGCCATATTTCATATCATACAATTTTTTCAGTTCAAACACTGAACCATGTTAGCAAATTAGGTGGAATTCGTAAAACGCTCGTAAATCTTATATTAATGAAACTAAAATGATTAGTAGTGGATATCATACACTTATGTTATAAGAAGCTATAAGAAAAAGGAGTTACTCTCTATACTAAGGCGTTATATGAATATTTAAAGTACCGGAATTTTATTTGTTTTCATATTTTTATTCTATTTGCGCACTAATTAGACTCGAAAATGACTGGATGTACGAATACTGAATGTAAACAAACACTGGGGAGCAGCGATTGGCCCGCTGTTATTTCAGTCAAGTGTAAATGGCGACATCATGTGGGGAAATGAAGACAGTGCGGCAACACAAACTTAGCAAACTAACCCAGCGACACATGAAGATGAATTCGACGTCATGGAATGCGTGGAGTGACTTACTCTTTTCTCACTCACTTTCTCATCGTTTACAGGTCATTCTACAGAAAAGGTGGAATTTGTGTCATAAAAATCTCCTGAAATGGTTTCTTCTTTCACACATAGAACTTCCTCAATAGCAGTAGCTTACTTTTAAAATCTATGAATCCACAAACAGTAAAGCTTAACGCATTTTTATTATATATAACTGGTGGCGGCACCGTTGCTAAGTACTATAGATAGCTTACATAAGTATCTGCAAATTAACTGAGACACACTTGTTCTTTTGCCTGATCCTGTCAAAGGGATATGATCCACATACAGCTTAGCACAGGACTTACCCTTAATGCCCTTCCTGACACAATCCTCCAATTCTATCCAGGCTTGGGACAAGCCCTAAAGATGCCCTGCATTCAGTGGCTGGGATTAGACACAATCCTTGGCCAAAAGCAGATTGGAGGTAAATAAGCAAATATCTAAGTCTTTGAATAATTACTGTTGTGATTGATATTTAAAGACAGACCCTGTGGTCATAAAATATGATCATTGTTTTTCTGAAGTGTCATGTTATGCAACTGCATCAAGCAAAGAAAACAAACTAAGGAGGTTGCTCAGCAACATTATCCGGCAATAAACTGTAGTTACAGTAGCTCATTACCAGTGGTGTCAAAAGTATTCACATTCATTACTTGAGTAGAAGTATAGATACTAGGGTTTAAAAAGACTTCTTTAGAA
>JAOVVA010244040.1:0-18824 GCA_028565275.1 Leiocassis micropogon | reverse complement strand
TAGGATTTTTTTGTTCCATAATGTTATTGATTCTACAGTCACAACACATTTACAGGGAGTTGTATGATGCACAGAGAACATAAATGGATTAATAAAAAGTGCGTAAAGGCTGATCTGTGAGAAGATGTTTATGTAACATTTACAAACAAGTCGTTCATTCCGTCAGGATTTGCTAATAGTAGATAATTAACTAATTTAAAGAACAAATGTTTTAAAGAAGGCCGTAAGGCTGCTTCTTGACAATCGACGGATAACTTGTCCACCAACTTATGGAAGAGACACATCTGTCTGTGTGAACTGTACACACACTCATTCACCAACACGTTACAGGAACTCCCACCACTACTCCAAAAAAATGGAGCTATTGTCAGAAATGGGAAGCGGTGAAGCAGATAGCATTTCCAAAATAATAAAACAATATATAGGTAGATAAATGTGTTCTAATTAAACATTAACTATGTCTGTGGGAAAATTCTGAGGATATAAAATTTATTTTAAAAATTTGAGGTTGCTTGTCTTTTTTTTTCTAAACAGCCCCCAGTGCCGTCAGTGGCCATGTTTGTGTTTGTATTTATGTTTAGATTCTGGTATATAACATTGAAATAATGGACTTATTTCATCGTCTCACATTTCGATGACCTGCTTTAACTATTTTTCCAATCTCATCTACATAGACCAAAATTTCCACTTCACCCAAGCATCATTTTTCCTTATTTTTTTTGCTTTTTCAATTTTTTTTTTTTCATTTTAAAATTTAAAACGACACACAAGCTATTAAATATTTCGAAAAACCGAAGCATCATTTTTTTAAATTAGCATAACGCATATAATCTCTATAAATAATAAATCTCCAGCTATGTCCTGAAGCTACTTCTATAGCAAACTTGTTTGTTAACAATATATGTTTATGCGTCGTTTCGTGTGCATGTCACGTGCTTTGCGCAGATGCCGGCTTGTGAAAATGACATAAGGAACATTAGCGATCAGTCAGCGACGTCAGAGTAGCAGAACAGATTACTGACAGCTCGTAACAGCTCACGATAGTGACGCTGTTGATAAATACCTTCCTGTAGGCACTTGACAGCCAAGGCTCACAGATTACACACACACACGCACATATGCATAAACACATGCATTACACACGCAGGTCACCTTGCTGGATTCTCCTGGTCTTATCTCAGTGCATTCCCATGTGGGATACGAGAGGAGCGTTTTAGGACATTATTACATTTCAATCGAAGTCGCACAGTAAATCATACTACAGACGTCTAGCACATAAATAGCACACGTGAGGGTAATATTAGCATTGGAGCATCATCACCGTCAGGTCCGTTTGTTATTACGCCCCGGCCCTGATTTACCGCGAGCCCCAATAGCACATGCTGAAAGGAAATAAATTGCATGTGCAAACAAAAAAAAGTGCACATGATTTATACGTGAGTAAGTGTTGCATGAATTTCATTGCAGTCAAAAGCAATATGTAAATGTGGTGAGTACAAAGAGACTTCCTGGATGAGACAAAAAGAAACTAAACCTTGCCTGGTGTAGAACTTTATAAACCCAGTGTGAGGCAGATTAATGGATGTGAACTGTGTCGAAAAATGCAAAAGGCAACGATAAGGTAATAAAAAGGAAATCGAAACTAAGTTAATAAACCTTTATGCAACAAATGAACCTAGCTAGCTAATGTTTGCGGAGAAAATTATCTAGGTATATAGTTTAAATAATAGAAAATTTGCCTTCTTAGTATAGCATGTGACAGGTGTACCGGCTAATCTTAGTGACAAATACATGACTTTATACTGTATGAAGAATGCATCTTCTATACCGCTTTATCCTGTGTCCAGGTTTACGGGGGGCACAGGGGACTTGGTGCACGTGTCTTGTCGTCCTTATATATAATTTAATTATCGAAATCCATTTTATTTAATTGAATCGTCGATTCCACCAATGGTATAAAAAGAACTGGAGGAATCCTCTGCGATGTCGCCTGTGGGAGCTCTGGTCATTGCCATCTTGGCAGGAACTGACTCCACCCAAATCCATAAATTGGCAGAACGAACAGAGTCTGGCTGTGGGTTGGAACATGCCTACTTAACTCAGTTACCACATGCTAGCTAGCTTAGCTTTATCTTAGTTAAAATGCCATGGCAGCTAAGGATAATTTATATGCTAATGTTTTCTTTGATATTTTTCTCCTTTGTTGTTTAACGGCGGCCAACTGTAGGTCTCATTCTAATGATGATGTTACTTTGCATATGATTGAATTCCATCATCCATACCCTACACGTTGTCCCATGCTTTGCCCCTAATTATGCATAATGTTATGGCTTAATATCATTTTAACTGATGAATTATATAAAATTCAACCCCTGTAAAGTTGTCTAAGAATAAGAAGTCTAGCTATGGAGACCAAAACTTGTTTTTGGCATCAGGCTGTAAACATGTATTTTTGTTGTAAAGTTGGATATTGTACCGTGAGGGTCTATTGGGATTGACTCGCTTTAGGAGCCAGGTGGTCCTAGTGGTCATTGGATCCCGTTGTTGATTCTAAAATCAAAATGAGTAAAATGCTTGGTATGAATGACTGATGAACTTAGGTTTCCCAGGTTTAAATGCTTTGAGGCCAGTGGATTTTCAAAGTCTATCAACTAGCTACATCAGCTATATGGACAAAAGTATTTGTTCAAACCTGTTTATTATTGAATTCCGGTGTTTCAATCGATCAGTCCCCTTATCCACGGTGAAGGACAATCTTAATGCTTCATTAACTATTCCAACATGACTCCGCCCCAGTGCACAAAGCAACGACTATAAAGACACAGTTTGATTAGTTCGGTGTGGAAGAACCCGACCAGCCCGAAAACACAGAGCCCTGAGACCTCAACCCCATTGAGCACCTTTGGGATGAACTGGAGCAGAGATTGTGAGCCAGGCCTTCTCGACCAACATCAGTGCCGGACCTTATAAACACTCTACAGAATGAATGGGCACAAATTCTTACTGAGACACTCCAACATCTTGTGGACGGCCTTCCAAGAAGAGTGGAAGCTGTTATAGATGCAAAACCAACTGGGGAACCGACTTCATATTGAAGTGTGTGTATTTGGATACAATGTTATTGCATCTACGTAGAGATACCTAGGTAGAGAGTTTCATGTTGAAGATCTTGCAGTAGTTCCGAGTCATTAGCGAGACAGACTTCTCCGGGTTTGTGCGTAACTGAGATGAACCGCTAGTATGAAGAATTCTTCTGAGGGAAAGCCTTAGCTGAGACTCCACATCAACAGACTCTACACTGAAGTCGGGCCGCTTCAGAGTTGTGCTCGTTACATATCTAAACGCCCAAAGTGTTAGACAACTTGGAAACTAAAGCAAAGAATGTGGCACTGTTTGCCAAAGTGGGTGAGAAAGAAGGTGAGGAATTGAAAATAAAAGGGAGGTGGGGGGGGAGTGGGTCATTACGGCTGGTTTCCAGGCAACAAGAGGCACGCTGGGATCTCAAACAATAGCCGAGCTCCCATCTTCTGTCGGCATGTCACAGTGTTTGTCATGAATAAACGCTTTAAAAGGCTGAAAAAATGCAGGAGCAGGACCCTGACGTGCACCAGGGAAAACTCTCATTTCTCACGCTTCGGCATTTTGTTATTCCTCAGCAGCACGTTATCAAGTTGATGATACAAAAAACAAGAGATTGAGAAAGGGAAAAAAATATAATTAATGTGTGCAAGGAGTCACAGTTAATCAAAGTTTATTAATAACAGAGCTCACTGTACGCTAAACAGTGCGTTCAAGGTTTATTAGCAGCCTCAATTATAGACAGCAGAAAAAAAAGACATCAGCTTGAAAATCTCATGACAGGAAACATTTATTTTGCAGAAACATGACACAGTGATGGATCGCTCGCTTTACTCAAACTGTTTTATCATCATCATCAGCTCCTTCATTCATCCTAATTAAGACGTTTTCTGGGGCCGGCGTTACGTTTCCTCATTACGTTCGGTTTCGTTTTTTTCTTTTTTCTTTTGGTAATTAAATAGTTTAACAAGCCAAATTGGAAGTGACGTCTACATTCTTTTGCATTCATTTACATTCTTTACGACCATCAGTCTTTTTTATCATTGCTATAGTAACCGGTTATTCACGGGAACCTACACGGAGACTGTTCTGCTAATAATAACAGAGTATGAAAATGTGTGATATTGCTGATATAGTGAAGAATGTTTTTTTTTTTAAACATTGATGGAAGGAGTCTCCAGTGTGAGCGCTTTGTAGCAGTCAGAGGTAAAACTGTATCTTTTTTAAATGACGTCTTCACTTTAAAAACAGACATAGTTTATATTATTAACGTCTACAGAAAGTTGAATGCTAATATGAGGTCCGTTCAAGTCAAAGCGGGACTTTTGATAACAGAATAACAGAACACAGTTCTTTATTTCTCTATATAATCCCCTGCTACACTAATGCACCGAGCCATGATTGGACCGCCTGCTTCATGTCTGAAACCCCGGCCTCCCAGGAACTCCTTCAATGGCTTTTACATGAATGTTCATGGAAACGACTGCAGTGAGCTCCGAGCCACTTCAGCTAAGAGTCTCATCACCTTACGCCGTCTTCTGTAAATGTCAATCGCTTCTTTACACCTGCATGCATAGAACGTAGCGTAACAATGTTGTTTAACTACAGCTCTATGATTAGAGGCATGTTTATCGTATAACCTGGCGTGTAGAATACACTCACTTACAGAATCACACGGTGTGTTATGGACCTCGTGTACATGCTGTAATAAACTGGTGTGATACAGAATTACTCACTAGGCGTGGACTGGTGGACGGGTGAGTCTGCAGCGTGCACTCCTTCAGAGAACTCTTACATTTCTCTTTTCATCAAAATTCCCCGTTTTATTGATTTCTGTAAGTTCTGGCGTTTCGTTTTAAAGCCCAGACGTCTGCGGTGTGATTACAGTACGACTGTTTCACATTTCTCCCCGAGTGTGTATCATCATCACGCCAGTCGTCACTGGATTAATGTGTGTCACTGTGTCACCGGGTTTAAGATAATTACTCCAGAGTAAATCCCATAATCCTCTTCTTCATGACAAATCAGTAACAGATGGACGTCTAATGTGTAATACAGCTAATATCACTCGCATGTTCCTCGCTGCTGCGGCCCGGGTCGTCCTATTTCTTATTTATTCCTTTATATTTATGTGATCTTTATTGTGCCTTAGTGTTTTTTTGTAACACACCGTTTTATAAGTAGTTTTAGTTTATGCTTTATTAGGCTGTTTTCTCTCCATCTGTCTGTCTGTCTGTACGTTTATGTGTTAGTCTGTCTCCCTGTCTTCATCCGTGCCTGTAGCTTGGCCTTTCTGTCTGTCTGACCTTCCTCTGTCTTTTTCTCTATATACAGTATTTATTATAGCTATCTATCTATCTATCTATCTATCTATCTATCTATCTATCTATCTGTCTGTCTGTCTGTCTGTCTGTCTGTCTGTCTGTCTATGTATGAGTCTGGCTAGTTAACTCTCTCTCTCTCTCTCTCTCTCTCTCGCTCTGTCTGTCTTTAATTATTAATATCTAGCTAGCTATTTTTACTGTCTGTCTGTCTATTTATTTAGCTAGCTATTTGTCTGTCTCTCTGTCTTTAATTATTAATATTTATGTATCCATCTATCCACTTATCTAGCTAGCTATTGTTATACAGTATCTGTCTGTCTGTCTGTCTTTCTATCTCCCTAGCTAGATGTTTGTCTGTCTGCAGCTGTTTTTGTATCTGTCTTTCCCTCAGTCTGTCTGTCTATCTAGTGTTTATCTGTCTGTCTGTTTTATATTCATATGTCTCCCTGTCTGTCTTTCTGTCCCTCTGTCCCTAATCATCTACTCCATTAAAAAGTTGTTCATTATTAAATCAAAGTGTAGGTAAGTTTCTGTGGTGTCAGAGGAATAAAGCACTTGGGAATGTTCTGTTATTGAAACGTTTTTGCTTAAACTTCTGCTGCTGAAAATAAAACGTTAACTTTATTAACTGGAGACTCTGATCAGGGGTTTCTCTCGCAGCCGGAGTCTGTGATTGAGTTCGAGCTCTGACTCGGGCCGCGTGTCGCTCCGTCTCAGCGTTCCTCTCCCCCGCGTGCCGGCTGTAAAGTCTGTCGCCCGTCACCTGCTCTCTCGCCCCCCCCGCTGCAGATCAATGAGCTCATGCCAGAGACCCCCGAGTTCATCCACAAAGTGATCGAGTTACTCGCAACGAGACCCCCAATGCCAAGCCCAGACTCGTTTCAGTTCCTTTGTTCCCCTGACAGGAGGGGCTCCGTCTCATTTTAGTCCTCTTTTGTTCTGACTTCGCTGCTTTGCATTCTCCTCATTCTGAAGGCTCGGGATGTGACGAGGCTTACCCGGCGGGTTTGGTGCGGAATTTTATAGCTTGTTTTGTTTTTTTTAAATCGTGGACCGTCTGTCCCCGGGTCATTCGGTAACTCATGGATGCATCATATCATAATTATTTTTATTTTCTCTCTCTTTATCTTGTCATCACAGTTTTATTCATGATGTGAAATAACAAACGTTGTGTCTTTTTCAGCAAGACTTCCTCTTTGAGTTATTTCAAAGCTCATTGAGGATTCTTGTAGGAAGGAATAAACCACTGTGTGTTGTGCTGCTATCGTAAAATAATCAACAAAAATCAGCGTCATCTCTCTGTAATAACACGTCATGCAGTATTTTATCCCCTGGTTAAGCTGACTGTCTGGGTTCATCTTTTGCACTTACAGAGACCCGTCGAGTTGGCAAAATAAGCAATATTTATCTCAGTGCAGAAAATATCTTTTCATGATAAATCTAAGGGATGTTCAAGTCTAACCGGGACTTGATGAAATTATGAAATTTCTGCTAAATGAAGGTGATTGACATTTACAGTAGACTTCAAGCACACTACAGTGATGAGACTCTTAGTCGCAAAACATATGATCAGTACAAACATTTTAAAGAAGGCTGTACGTCCGTGAATAACGATTGCGGGCTCGGAGCCACATTGAGTGAATATTCATCGAGTGGAACGTCTGATCCTTAAAAATCAACAGATAACTTGTCGCCAACTTGCGGAACAAAAAGAGACGTATCTGTTAGTGCGAACTGGACACACACTCATTCACCAGCACCACTTGCACGTTACAGGAACTCGGCTGGGAGTTATAGCCACATCCCCTGTACAGTCCTGACCTCGCTCCAATACATGGTTCCACATGAAGGAGTTCCTGGGAGGCCGGCGTTTCAGACATGAATGAAGCAGGCAGTCTGAAAATGGCTCATTGATACCTTGATGGTACACAAGCACTAGTGAGACACTGGGATAAGTGCATTCGTGTATCAGGGGATTATATAGAGAAATAAAAGGAGTTAATATTTAGTCCTAAATATTTGGAGTGACTGTACAGGCTTCTCACTCGATCTAATCACACGTGTGTCTCAGTGTTCCCCTGATCACGCTCCAACCTCAGCGCATGGCTTCCTGTTCTGGTCATGTTCACTTCCTGTGTTTTAATTCTCTCAGACTGTTTCTCCTCAGTCCTGAGGTGTGAATATGAACGTGTGGTATTGAAGCCTCACGGCACACTTAACTCAGCTCTAAACACCTGAACCTCTACCTGATATCCAGGTACATAACTCTACGTTACTGTAATTGTAAACAAAAATGATGATGCGAAGATTAAAACAAAAATAAAACTGTCGTGAGAGACCATTAGTTACCGATGCTGATGCAACACGCTGAAGGTTGTGTCCTGCTGAAGGAGCGAGTCTCGGCCTGTCTCCGCGGAATTGTTTTACTGCAACATCTGGAGAGAAAGCGGAAGACGGCTCCCCGAGGTACAGTGAAGCCAGAGGCCGTCTTTACTCACAGAGGGCACCGTGCAGGACACGGGGAGGACAGAGGACATTAACAAAGCGTGAAATTAAAGACACGGCGGCCTGGAAGGGGAAACGTACAGGGTAATAGAGCCTGCCATATTACTGTACTGGTCTGTGCTAAAGGAGAGACACGGACAGAGAGAGAGAGAGGGGGGGGAGACGCCGAGGATTAGAGGAATAGAGGTGTACGGGTTTGGGTGAATGAAGGATGAAATCTGTAAATGTCCACTGCGGAATGATTGAGCTGCGATTGCAATGACACTTGTTAACTTGTTAACTTTTACTATTAAACATGACTCTGGTTTCATTTTTTTATCATGAGACTTCACCAAACGTTAAAGTGATCTCCCATCACACTCATTCAGGATTTCCTTCCTGGTTTTATTAACGTGTTCTTAACCCAGTTCCAGTCATTTCCTTAGTTGTTTTCTTTGCATGGTTCAGGATCCTTCTGAAACAGACTTTTATTTGACCACGCATGGATATTATATATTGCTTTTGTGTACATTTATAACATGTTTTACTTACTCACTCACTCATCATCTAAACCGCTTTATCCTGTATTCAGGATTGCGGGGGGGGAGGCTTTGGGCACGAGGGTACCATGTTCCAATTTGGGAACATCAGTTAACCTAATCTGCATATCTTTGGACTGTGGGAGGAAACCGGAGTACCCGGAGGAAACCCACGGAGAACATGCAAACTTCATGCACACAGAGACGTGAATCGAACCCGGATCCTGAAGGTGTAAGGTGACAGTGCTGACCACTACACCACCGTGCCACCGTTAACCTGTTTTAGTGATGTGGAAAACCTGTAAGGGATCTGTACTCCACTGTCCTTAAGAACGTATTAGAATGGTTGATACTGTACTCCTCCTATTAACGGCCCAACTAAATATTTTTTCCTGTGATGTCTCTCAGCTGTCAGATCTTACACTGACACACAGCCGGGGTCGGGATCTCCGTGGCCGAGCTCAAGACTCCACCCCAGGCGAGTATCTTTGCTCCATGAAGCTTTATATAAAATCCAATTATTATCCAAACCAGCCGAGAGGGTCCTCGTACAGCGCCAGGGCAGAAGGGCGGGAGATCAAACCATCCCCTGAGGCTTTCCATATCCGTGCATGCGCCCGCTTCAATAGGTTCCTTATCTTTAAACCTGGTCAAGGCTCTTATCTAAGTCTGGAGGCAAACACCAGCTCTATTGTCAATTTGGAGAAAATAAATCTCTCTGATATTACCAACATGGCGAAAAAGGTGCTTTACATTTGTTCAGCGTGTGATGATAAAAACTCTACGCCTAGGACATCTTGATTCCCTGATGATTTAGATCCGGAGGAATGGAGGCATCTGGGGGAAAGTCTATTTGAAGAGGTTTAATAGCAAAAGACAAGGAGAAGGTTTTTACTCATCCAGGTCATCCTGAATAGTTTAAAAATATAGGGGAAAAAATCCTTACTGCTCTCATCAACAAACAAGAGACTGTATTGTTACGAGGTGGCCATCTTTACATCTACTACTTTTTAATTAATTAATTAATTTATTATTTATTCATTTTTACAATTTGCAGTCTAGCCTTATTCCAGCCTCAGGATCTCACTGTCCAAATTTCACGGGTGGAGCTGGCTCTCCTCTGTCCTGAAAATGTTGCACTTTAACCTCTGACTCTAACAAAGCGATGACACTGAAGACTCCTTCCATGAATGTTAAATAAACCTCAGCATTACATATTATAAACCAAATCAGCGTTAGACATTAACTCTGTCATCTAAGTCCCTTAAATGAGCTGTTATTAATAAAACAATATCAATGATATCCAGCACAACAGCATGACCTTGGGTGTGATATTGCTTAATTTATATAAACCGGTGATTTGTATCAGCATTATTTTCAGGGCTGCTGTTGTCATTAGAAAATGCATTAATACTTTCTGACCAATCAGAGTGCAGAATTTAAGAGCGTTGTGGTGTAATGTGATGTTGTTTGGACTTTGTGAAGAAATGTATTAGGTTCCAAAGTTTATTATCGTTATTGCTATTATTATTATTATTATTATTATTATTATTATTATTAATAATAATAATAATAATAATAATTATAATAATGATATTAAATGAGTCACCCAGTGAGAAAAATTAAATTTGCATGATATAATTTCACATTTCAGAAGCACGATTAGCTATGGCACATAAACCTCTAGAAATTCCTTGAAAGGCTGTTAAATATGTACGGCCCCTAACTTCCATTCATCATTCCTGGTTAACAGCATACGAGCCAGAACGTTCGCAGTAAGTGACATTTTGTCTTTCTAATTGCGGTCACAGAGAGACAGTAAGTCTCTGAGGCTCGCTAATGACCGTGGTGTGAGGTCTGGCAAAAAGCGCATTGCTACATCGCAGGGCTGGCGTTAGCTCCTCTCGCTTCCCATCTAATGGAACATCTGACTCAATAAAAACAGTCATCAGGCGCATTCTCTCTGAGAGCAGGCAAATCATTTCAGCCGCTCAGAAAAGAAAAAAAAAACGCATATGGATAAAAATAATAATGAAAAAAAAAAAAAAAACTTAAGTGGTTGTGTTTTCCATTTGGTTCAGACTCATGAGATGCTTTATTGCACACGGTTGTTGAAATGAATGTGGATATTTCGCCATTTTTGCACGTCAGCGTTTTTTTTGCCAGTCATGTGCAGGTGAACACTGTAGATGATGAACCACTTGTAAATGTAGCTGCTTTAAAAATAGCATAAATGCTCTGTTTCTCTGAAACTTCATGCAACTTCTTACACTTATTACTGAAGTACACTGCACTTACTCTCTTTCCATTGTCTCTCGTTCTCTATCATGCTGATCCTGTATACCGGGGGTCATGGGGCACTAGGCGGGGCACTCAGGCCTACTCTTCATATCTTGTATGGGACTGTTGGAGGAAACTGTAGTACCCGGAGGAAACCCACCAAGAACAGGAAAACATGCAAACTCCATGTACACAGACCCGAGACGCTGGAGGTGCAACAGTGCTAACCACTACGCCATCTTGTCGCCTTTCTCCTACATACAGTACAATACATTATATTGAATTGTTGATTCCCATTGGTCTGACAACAGCGCGAGTTTCTATTAATGTGTCCAGCAACAACAGTTGCTCCAAAGTCAGTCAATGGATTACAGAAAATGGAGAAGTAATCTATAAGGAAGTGTTTATTTCACATTCTGATTTGTAGTTTTAATGAGAAGACATGTTTAATAAAATAAAACAATCGAGTGGTCTACTCCGGTACTCGCTCGGTATTTGATTTGTTCATTTTTATTTTATTTATTAAGACAAATCAACCAACATGGTGGTATTTTTCAATTTGTGAAAACAGAATAAACGGGCTACACGAGACTTAGAACGAATAATTGACCCGATGCTGCAGTAAGTCCCACATCTTTGCAATCTATGTTTATTGATTTCATTGCCGTGTGATGGTTTAATGCGATTGGTTTAGAGAGACTAGCTGGGCTCACATAGTCAATTCAGTTAGACTGTACAAAGCAGTAGAATATTGAATTTTCAGAAGTAACTTCGTTAAAGCGAACTCGCTAAACGGCCACAGCGCCCCCTGGGAGCGGCCTTGTTTTTGGTGACGCTGTACTCATGCTGTATGAGAAAGTAAATGAATCTGTAATACATCTTCAACACGATGAATGAAATTCGGTTCAGGTCCGGATTCGTTTTTCTAAAACACCGCAGCCCCGTCAGGGTAATGCACTAAAAAGTAAACGTAGATTTGTGGTGCAACAATCATGATTAAGGTTTCTCCTACTGTGTGAGGAACGATTTAGATTTTGTGTTTAATGAATGTGCTTTCAACCCAAGCCCCGATTCTCCAGCGAGTGGTCAATACCTGGACAGCATGTCTCCATGTGGCTTCTCCTCTAGAAAAAAAGCATTAATGGAGCCACTGAGCTCTCCCAGGGGCCGTTTCGTGATCTCTACCATGATACCCAATCTGCCCCCATTAGCGAGCCCACCACCCTTCAGAAACACTGCCTCACGTACACCGAATTAAATATTAACCAGTTAATGTCCATTTGCTCATGCTCTCTCTCCCTCTCTCTTGCAAAGAAAGTGAAAATGCAAGTCCCACAAGAGCTTCATTCGAGGAACGTCTCCAGGAGTGCCGTCTGGATGGAAAACACTGTCAGCAAATCAGAGAAAAAGAATCCATGGATTAGCTGGACGTGGTGTGTCCTTAGCCAACAAATGTTTGTTTTTATCCCTCCTATACTGTACCACAGCAAGTGGCCAGGGGTTACAGTTGTTTTATTTCAATGCCATGCCATAATTTTTATTTACAAAATGTTGTAGGACACCAGCCAAAGACGTTAGTTCCTTTTCTTACTTTCATTACAGTGGCTGTAAAGTCATTCCCTCACCAGTCTTTTTTCTTTCTTCTAGAAGTTAAAAAATGTGATGCTACTGAGAAAACCCATACCATACCCATACACTCCTCTATCATGAGGATGTCAGGAAATGTAAAGTTACAGCTTTAACTCTGAGTGGACACTGGAGACTTATTCCATACATGTTCAGCACATCAACATTTACAGATGTTTTTAAACTATTAGACGTATCTAAATATTAGACATATTAGAATGAGTGCATGCTTTTTGTTGTTGTTGGAAAACACCTCCTGACCAATCAGAATCCAGAATTCAACAGCCATGTTGTAGAACATAAATTGACCTTGAGCTTTTCAGGAATATATAAATCCCAGGTATAAGTTCATAGTTATAAGTTTGTCCATAATGTGTGAGCGGTAGGCTTCGGTGGTGAGGGAGGAACCCTGAGGGGAACCAGACTCAACAGGGAACGCATTTTCATCTGGCTTACATTGGATAGTGCAGTTATAAATAATTCCCTGCTATGACTGTGCGAAGTATCATAAAATTTTGCAGTTTTATGACCAGGAAATTCATTATAGCTTTAATACGAATTATATATTTTTGAAGAGCATTTTTGAAGTGTTCACTGATGGGAGACTTGAGTGAAAAACTGTTTATGGTAATTTCAGGCCTAAAGCTGAATAATTCCTGGTAAAAATACAAGGCAAAGAAGTCCTAGGTGTTCTGAAGAAATCTTTCTAAGTGTAGCTTTAAGCCGTCCATATGATGCCTCAGCAGCAATGAGTGTCTATATGTGAAGAAAGAAGTAGGGCATCGATATGGATCAGGTCTGGAGAGCATAGGAGGTCGGGATCACTGGTCTTGCAGGAGTAGCATTTGTTTAGCTTGACAGAAAGAGAGAAAGGGAGAGAGAGAGAGAGAGAGAGAGAGAGAGAGAGATTATTAGGTATGCTCATTGTCACATAATGATTAAGGATAATATATACGACACCTGGCACCTGTGCAAGATGAGCTATGACAGCATAATTAAAAGAACCAGAAAGTAAGACACACAATGAGGGTTAGGGCCAGTCACACCGCCAATAAACCTCAGTGTATGTGTGAGAACTGGGAACATCCGTATGCAAACATCTCAGTTCACAGTCCCCAAAAGATACCTGTTTATCCAAAAGAAAAAGTGGCTTGACTAAATAATCAGCTTTCACCTAGACCTAAACACTGAGATTATGTCAGAGTCCTGAACACTAACTGAAAGGCTATTTGACTCTGCACCCTGCTGTGGTCTTCATTATACAAGGTATCAACAAGTAGCCTGCACTTTTCGATCCAAGTAGCTGTGGTGGATCATAGAATCTCATTAGTTCACTCAGGTACCATTTAGTGCTTTACAGGTCTTGCAGTCACGTCATTTACATATAAAACATTTGCCATATGTTTATGGCAAAACATATTGGATATTACAGATGTTTTCAAACAACAGCTGTTCTTCAGAGCACTTTCAATGACATTGCACTGGCAGATTCATTATATGGTGATATTTACAGCTATTACATCTGGTATGATTTAATATTAAACATAATTTAAGCAGAACATCAACATAGTTTACATTTTGTTATTAAACATGTCAGTTTGTCACCTGTTTCTCTTTACCTTGCTATACACCTGCCTCACTGCTATCCATGCTGGCTGATGAGTAACTGAGGTTGCTGCACATTAAAAAAAAGATTGAATTTTTTTTTGCTAATTTTAGCTTTGAGGAAACCACAACTTAACAATAAACGTTGAGGAAGTAACTAATAATCACACATCTGTGTTCTGTTTTTCAGTGGGAATCTAATGAAATTGTCTTTCAACTTTTAGATTCCCATGCACAACACCTGTCCGGCATTGAAAAAACACAGAGAGATCAACAGACAACATGGAGGCTGGTTTGGTTTTACGTCACAGGCCAGAGCTCTAGTAGTATTTTAAAATCAATGTGAAATTTCACTGGGAGCCAGTGCAGTGTGGATAAGATAGGGGTGATGTGCTCACGTCTTCTGGTTCTAGTGAGGACTCTGGCTGCTGCATTCTGGTCTAAATGAGCTTGTTTGTGCTCATAGTAGAAAATCCAGACCGTAGGGCATTACAGTAGTCCAACCTAGAGGTAACAAAAGCATGAACTATTCTCTCTGCATCACGTAGCGACATTATATTTCTTGTCTTGGTAATATTTCTGAGATGAAAGTAGACTATCCTAGTAATATTATCTACAAGAGCTTCAAATGAAAGCCTGGAATCAATAATCACACCAAGGTCTTTTACTTCTGCACATGATGAAATAGAAAGGCCATCCAGAGTTACCGTGTGATCAGAAAACTTGCTTCTAGCAGCACGTCCAGTAACAGAACTTCTGTCCTGTTAGAATTAAGAAGAAAGAAGTTACTGACCATCCAGTGTCTAATGTCCTTTACATATCCGTCAGCTTTGATAAGCCGGAGTCACTCATCTGGCTTTGCTGAGACATACTGAATAACTGTGTGTCTTCAGCATAACAGTGGAAACTAATACCATGTTTACGAATAATGTTGCTCAAAGAAGAAGAAAACAGAACCTGAAACAGAACCTTGCAGAACATTGAACTTTAACTTACTACGCGTAGAGAGGTCTAAGAATACTATGATCAATGGTGTCAAACGCTGCATAAAGGTCAAGCAACACAAGCAAGGAGACACAACCCTGATCAGAGGTCAGTAGGAGGTCATTTACCACTTTAACCAGCGCTGTCTCTGCGCTATGATCAGGCCTAAGTCCTGCTGTGCTACAACCTTTTTTAGGATCCTGGGGATAACGTGGTCTATAGTTGCACAGCTGACTGGGGTTGAGATCAGGCTTTTTTAATCAGGGGTTTGATAAGTGCTAGTTTAAAATATTTATGTACATAGAAAGTGCTGAGGAAAGAACTATTTTTAAAATTGTTTTGATTGCTTCTGGCAGAATCTGTTTTAAGAAATGTGAGGGTAAGAGGTCTAGTGGTGTTTTAACTTAGATTTTTTGTGTAACTAAAGGCATCCTTCAGAGACAGCAACATATTCAAGGCTTTTAGTCTCTTCACCCTCCGCTGTTCTCTCCTCTATTCTCTTTTCTCTGTGCACCTGCTGAGTGTCATTTCCTCATTGTGACTCCGGAGACCTGAAGGACATTTGTTTTTCGTCCTGCTGGCTTGTCTGGCTCGTCTCATCTCATCTGGTCCATTTGCTTTCGCTTTTTTCTTTATAACAAACTCCGCTGCAATATTACATACAGTATCAAAGGCATTTTATAAAGATTTCTTTTTTTTTAAAAGAGAATTTCTACTTGCACACTGTACGAAGCCGTAGAGTAGCCAAGGCTAAACGTGTAGCAAAGGAATAAAAATGTTCTTTGTGCTTTATATATTTATTTATTCAGATATGTGAAAATGTATTTCTGCATTTATTGCATATACTGTGTAAATATTTTCCCTCTGCCACTGAGTGTTCAAAAGATTCTTAAAGCTAAATTTATATCTAATTAGTGTTGTTGTTTAAAAGTCACTTTTCCAATAACTCTGCAAAATATTTATGTAAGGAATAAAACGAAAGAGAATAATCAAGCGCAGGGTCATATTAATGGTATGAGTTACTGTAGTTAGGTATCAGTAACAATAAATTGATTATTTTCCTATAAAAGCATTTGTTTCTCTATCAGTTAATGACACAAAAATATCTATTAAAAATCTATTAAAGAACAACATGCTGTACTTTTTTGTCCATTAATAGTTACAACTAACATTCATAGTTGTGAAATCTCTGCAAAGTCAGTTAGTTCCCATTAACACTTACGATATAACAGTAAGTAAGTAATGTTGTGATGAAATATGTTATCTAAGTGTGTGTTAGAAAAACAAGTGTAATCATTAACTAAGGCTACACTCACATTACGAGCCACGTAGTTCAGTTCTGACGTTTGGGTAAGATCGGATTCACGTGTCATGGCGGTTCATATTCATAATTCCGAGTGACGTTTATCTGACTCTAAGGTGAACTTTGCTCAGTGAAATCATCTCAAACGCAGTTCCTGATTGAAAGTGATTCGAGTCTCTTTAGGCTGGTAATGTGAACGGAGCCTAAATGGGTAAAAAAGTGGAACATCTGCTTACAAATTTTATCTGTTCCGGAGGCGAGTTCTTAAGGGGAAAACTTGTATTGCAAAACATGTTTTCTCCTAGGAAATAATGTAAATGCGGACAATTTAGCAAAAACACTATAATCAGATTTTTGCATATAAAAACAATCAGAACATTTCAAAAAGATGTGTAAATTAAGTAAAAGATGAAATAATACATGAATATACATGAAATAATTAGGCATTAAACTTCTCGTTTTGAATGGTTCCCAGACTTTGTTCGTTCCATTCGTATGCCGATGCAAATTCCTTGCAAAATTTTCAGTAATGGAGGGCGTTTTGTATGCCGAAGTTCTGTTGTAAGTGTAAGTCGCTGTGGTGTAAGAGGAATAAAACACTACAGGATGTGCTGTTTATACAAAAAAATTTAACTTCGCAGTGACAACAGTAAATCGTGTTTCATTCATTACTTTTTGAAAAAAAAAACATTTTAGCCTCCATGATGCGCAAAACAATCCATGACAAAAAAAAAATCACTCACTCTCTCATCGTCTATATCGCTTTATTCTGTATTCAGGGCCCGGGGGGCCTGGAGTCTATCACAGGATACTTAGGCCACGAGGCGGGGTACACCCTGGACAGGGTGCCAATCAATCACAGGGAACACACATACAGTACACAGTCTACAGGGAATTTGGGAACGCCAATAAGCTTAATCTGGATGTCTTTAGACTGTGGAAGGAAACCTACCGAGCACAGGGAGAACATGCAAACTCCATGCACACGAACCCAGACCCCGGAGGTGCAAGGTGACAGTGCTAACCGCTACACCACTGTGCTGCCTGACAGAAAAATCTGCTGAGAGGTAAATTTCTTCACCCACACGAAACATCTGACGTGATGGATGTTGGTGTTTAATAGTGATTATACTGTATAATAATTACTACATGGACTAGCAGTTTGTATTGTACTGTATAATATCGTACAGCGACAGTATGGGCAGTGGTGGCTCAGAGGTAGGTTTTTCACCTGCCATACTGAAGGAAGGCCTGGGTTCGATTCCCAGCCACTGGAGGCAGTGTTGATTCCAAGCCTGTGCTAAGTTGTTGTGGCGAACCTTTGACAGGAGCAGCCAAAAGACCGGCAACATAGTACAGTGGAACCATGGTATATGAACGTTGTACCGGTTTGTCTCGGTATGTGAGGGGTTTTTGGCATCAAGCGAACGTCACATATACGTCCAGGAGCCATTAAAAAAATTGTTTGCATCAGTAAAAAGGCAAGAAAAGAAAGTTCACATATTTTTGCGTTTTTTTACCATTTTATTCTAGATTTACTGAAGACATAGCACCATGGGTCTCAGGAATGTCAACAAGGATGGTAGCAAGAAGAGGAATCATAAATGAAGATTAGGTGAGGTTTAATGTCTGTTTATTTCATAGTTTACTTCATTTACATGTCTAAAAGTTTTTATTGTTTTTTTATGCAAAAAAAAATACTATTATTATAGTGTTGGAAATGGGTCATCTATATATATATAATAAAACTGTAAAATGGGCGTGCCTGTACGTCGAAAATATTTGCGGAAAAATTATTTGTGGGGACGTAAGATAAGTAATAGAACACATCTAGATGTTTTTTGGAATTTTTGTCTGTCTGTTTGTTTGTGCACGCATCACATAAAAACTACTGAACGAATTTTCATGGCGTTTTCACGGGTGTATTCGGCCGAGCTTGATGTAACATATACAGTAGGCTTTGTTTCATCGCAATCGGCCCCACGGGAAGAGAAGATATGCTACTTTGGAATTTAAATGGGAAAAAAACTTATATAAATGAAACAAATCGACCTTAAAATAATAATTTGTTCAAAGAAACAAACAAAAAAATTCAACAGATGGTGCTGTACAGTACATTTTTAAATATGTGGTTATGAGTGTGCGATGGAAATCTACTTAATAAACGTGATCTCACGCACTTCACGGTAAAGCGTCAAAATCTTAGTTCATTCCAAAATTCAACAAATGACGCTGCACATTTTTTTAAACGAGTGTGCAATGAAATTCCACGGGGGCACATCTACAGTAGTATCGGTAATATTTTTGGGTGTCTGGAACGGATGACCTGCGTTTACGTTATTTCCTATCGGGGGAAAATACGTTTCGCAATACGAAATTTCGCCTTAAGGACTCGCCTCCGGGACCGGATGACACTGTGTACGCAGAGGTTCCGCTGTAAAGCGACGGAGGACTTGGAGCGACTTAGCATTTTGCTTTTTAACGGATGAATTAAGTGGCAAATCGGATTGTATTTTGTATTTATTGATTTGATATAAAAAAATTTTTTTTTTGCTCAGCACCACCACCAGCTCCAGAAACTCGCCCCCTCCCTCTACCCCT
>JAOVVA010243978.1:0-18829 GCA_028565275.1 Leiocassis micropogon | reverse complement strand
ATGTAGAAAGAAATAAAAATCAGGAACGATCATGGAGTTAGAAAGTGACCCCAAACTTTTGAACGGTAGTGTATATAATATTTTTTTTCACCTTTGCACTGTGGGAGTGAACTGTATTTCCCATTTTGCTAACAAACAAAAACAGCTTTTGTTACATCAATGTCTGCTGCACCTTCTGTTATTTGAGAGGATATTATACAATAGATCAGTTTTATTTATTTGTTTGTATATTTGTTTGTTGCCTCACTGACTGATTGATTAATCCTAGTAATAATGCCTACACCAGAAATATAATCAATTATTATTTCAATAATTATTAGCCACTACTACTGACTATTGAACTCTTTATCTAATAATACACCTACTTGTTTTGATAACTATTTCATATACTTAAATTTTTTTTTTAAAGTAATTTAAAAAAGGCTATCCTTTAAATTAGTTGTTGAAACCACAACAATAACAGTGTAGCTACAGTATTTTACTATTCCCCTCATAGCAATTCACAGTTACACCCAAACTTCTTAAGAGTTGAGGTGTGGCAAATGCGGCACTGCTGTTACACAAGCAAATTCTCAAACACATTACGAATGAAACATAATGAAACAAAGTTGATTTACTTTTACAGATCAGCTCCTGATCGCTCCATTTCCCATTGAGGCATGTAATAGTGTCAGAGCCATTAGCCACTTCATAGCCAACAGCACACTCCAGAGTGACTGCAGATCCATGAGAAAACTTGTTTTGTTCAGTTAACACAACATTTTCCTCCAGCTCAGGTTGAGGACATTTACCTGTACAACAAAACAACATATACACACACACACACGGTAAAGCACAGTCTCCTCTGTCTGTTAGTTACTTCTGGTGTAGATAAGAACCTGGCAGTGTAATATCAGTCCCTTAGCAACACTGAATAAATTGATTTAAACCACAAACATAAATGGCGTACACATTTTATACTTAAAATGTCAAAGATAAACAAAACCTTTTATTTTTATATTTTTCTTTTTAAAGAAAAGTTGTAAAGTGTTGGCTCTTGACTACCCAGCCAATCTTCTTACAGTACACACAGCTCTGAGCATGACCTTTGGTCACACATTTACAGATACGGGGTCGTGTATTTTAATCTGATCAGCAAAGTGAATTTGCTGAATGTAAAGCTCATAAGGTGTCCAGATAATCAGATATCAACATTAGTAAAAAAAAAAAACATGAAGCAAACAGAGAGCATTAGATGAATCACAGAATTACCAGAACTGAATTAAAACTAAATCAGAATAAAGAAAGTAGGTGTTACTGTATAAGTGTAAATATTTGAGGAGAGCAGAGAGTCTCAGCAGCATTCCTGATTATCATATCTACATCAGCAGTCACAAAACATTACATACAGTTTAAAATGCCTATACAAGAAGGTTATGGCACAGTAGGATAGCGGGTTTTTACTCTTATTTAACAAAATCACCTTTTTACAAATACAGTAAATACCTTTCTGACCATATACACAAACAGAAAACAGTTAAATAACATGTTACTCTGATTTTACCGTCCTTCCTTACACATTTTTCATGATGAGAATAAAAGTACAACCATAATGAATTTTTACCTTTGCACTGTGGAAATGAACTGTATTTTCCATTTTCCTGACAAATAACAGATCCGTTGCCTTCAAGAGTGTAAGTGTCCTCACAGCCGTATTCAATGACATCCTTAAATTCGAAGATCTCTTTCTTTGGTTGACTGACTATAATGGAATAAGGAATCTCAGGAAGCTTCCCACAAGATACCACTACAAAACAACAAACAAAAAATACAGTTTTGTTTACAAGGCTCCAAAGCACATGTAGGAATATCTTACAATAAAATGTATATGTATAAGTCAATGTATTAAAATGTATGTATATATGTATATGGGTGACTTGGTTTAAGTTGTTTGAACTTACATAGACATTTTGACCTTCCAGTCCAGCCAGTTGCAAGACACTGCCTATAGCTGGAACCTTGAAGGTAATACCTGGAAAAAGTCCAATTATACTAGCTAAAACTATGACACTGGTCAGGTTTTCACGAAATTACAAATGCAGTATCTTAATAAAGACAGTGAGATGAAAAAACACTCACCCACTATCACAAACTGGTTTGATGTATGCACCAAACAATGTTCCGTTGAGGATTAGATATTTCATATTGAGGGTTGGACTTGGAGGACCACAGTCTTTTTCTGAAATAAATATTAAAAGCTTGAGGTAAAATTAAGTTTCTTTTCCATAATTCATTTCTACAACTTTTTTTTTTTTTTTTTACAAAAAATAAAATAAAATACTGCATGGTAATGGTAACCCATTATCATAACGTTTGTTACATCATAGTTTCTGCTGCACCTTCTGTTTTTGGGGGAGGATGATATTATACAGTAGAATCTATCAATCAATCATCATAATAATAATAATAATAATAAATATAGTTGCAAGCAATGATGAGCGGGCCCAAGCACCCTGCGCCATCGCCACCCCAGGTCCACCGCACAACCTGTGTGTTATTTGAGTGTGTTAAGACCTGCAAAAAGCCATCACCGCCCGGGTGCACCGAACAACTCACACACTATATAGGGCTGATGTCAGTTTAGGTTTGAGTGTTAACATTTGTGGTGTGTGTGTGTGTGTGTGAGATATACAAGTGTGTTTGTGCGTCTAACACAGTAACTCTTCCTCCTCTCTTATTTGAGTTTCACACATACATTAACGGAAAGACTGTTTTATCTGAAAAATTAACAAGGAACATCGCTATGGAATCACTGCTGTAAAGTAAAAATAAAACAAATAACCTGCACCTTACCTTAGAAAAGAATTGCAACAGAGCAGTGTTTCCATTAGAGAGAGAGAGAGAGAGAGCGAGTGTGTGTGTGAGAAGGCGAGAAGAGGAGGGGTGCGTGTGAAGGCGAGAGGAGGAGGGGTGTGTGTGTGTGTGTATGTATGTGTGTGAGTGCGAGACGAGGAGGGGTGTGTGTGAAGGGGCATGGTGTCAAATTACGCACGAGCACACAAATTGCAGGCTGATACAGAGAGAGGGAGAAAATTAATCTCTTATGAGATTTGCTTTACACGCGCGCACACACTGTGTGTTATAATAAACAGTACACACGCGCTGTTCACACACGTATACAAACACAAAATAAAATGTTTTACACGCACACACATTCACATCGGTATAGCAAACAGTTTACGCGTGCACGGATGTTGATTATACCAGTGAGAGACGTGCACTAAGACCCAGCAGGGGAGACGATTACCCACAATTCCACAGCGCAAGAGAGAGAAAAAAACATTGGCTCAGTTGTGATCACGTGACGCTCTGCGTCAAAACAAGAAGTGCATGCGTGATACATGATACTCTATATTTGTAAACCAAGACTTGTTTGTTTTTCAAGTCAAAATTTATTAAAATTCTTTGCTTGTCTTGCGAAACCTTCGCACACCGCGTTACTTGCAATCTGAGGTTCCACTGTACATCAAAATCCAGCGGGTGTGTTTTTGCGAACGACTCAAAATAACTGGCCTCTTTTTGAGTTGAGCCCAGGACATGCAGGTGCGAAAGTTGTTCGGCTCAATGAGCTCTAAATGTGTATATACATGCAAGTATGTATGAGCTCTGCAACAAAATCTCTTATGAGTACTACGCCCGTGGCCCAGACTCTCAGGCACCCTAATGGCAGCAGATTCCAACCTGAGTTTCCAACCTGCGTTTTTATTATTATAACTGACTATGCAACTCTGTATATAATCATACATCTACTGATTTGGATTAGGAATTATTTTTAAAAAATGTTTAAGTTATTGTGTAAAGTAGTTGTTAGCTTTACAAAAATAACACAATACCCAATTTACTATTCCCCTCATACAGTTATGAAGTAACTGTATATTTTTAACTGTATAAGAGTTCAGATAGGGCAAATTCAGCACTGCTGTTGCACATGCAGACACTCGAACCTAACACATTATGAGTGAAACGTAATGTAACAAAGATTTACTTTTACAGATTAGCCCCTGCACGCTCCATTCTCCATTGAGGCATGTGATAGTGTCAGAGCCATTAGCCACTTCATAGCCAATAGCACACTCCAAAGTGACTTTAGATCCATGAGGAAAATCATTTTGCAGAAGACCAGAGTCAGTGAACACCACATTTCCCTCCAACTTAGGTTCAGAACATTTATCTGTTCAACAAAACAACACACAGAAGGTAAAGTACATTCTATACTGCCTGTTAGCTTCTTCTAGTGTAGATAAGAACCTGGCAGTGTAATATCAGTCCCTTAGCAACCAAGAATAAATTGATCTTACATAGGTCACAGACTGTGTGGCGGATGAGTAAGACATGAAACAGCAAGAGTCAGTGAGCCAATCTATTGAGGTTAGTTATAAGCTACTGAGTTAAACTTTCAAAACAAAAGCCAACACAAGCATTTAAAAATTGTTAAGCTTGACATATTCCAAGCAGTTTATAAACAATTCTTATAATAAGATTTTGGTGAGTTTAATTTAACAGAAAAACAGTTCTGCTTAAAAAATGGATATGAATCAAAATATTGTAATAAGGTTAACCAAAATATGCTGTTGTAGTCTGACTGTGTACAGCAATTAGTTAACTAGATCTGTCAGTTTATTATCCTGCTATTAAAACCACAAACATAAATGGCATACTCATTTTACACTTGTCAAAGATAATCAGAACTTTCGTTATTGTCAGATAATTATGTAGGAAAAAAACTTTTTGTATCCTGCAGAATTGTATCCTGGCCTGACTTTCATTCTGTATTCTTACTGCCACTGATACATGGCACCCAAATTTATAGATATGGGAGTACGGCATTTAATGTAAATCTGATCAGCAAAGTAAATTTGTGAAGATGAGTTCTGAATGTAAAGCTCATAAGGTGTCCAGATAATTAGATAACAACATTAGTAAAGGAATGAATTGAACAGATGCATGGCTGTAAGAGAATCACCAGAACTGAATTAAAACTAAATCAGACAAAAGAATGTAGGTGTTTCTGTGTAAATGTGAATATTTGAGGAAAGTAGAGTCTCAACAGCATTCTTGATGATAAAAGCTACATCAAAAGTCACAAACCATGACATACAGCAAGTATAATGCATTTAAAATGCCTAGACAGGAAAGTTATTTCAATAAAATGGCACAGTAGGATAGCGGGTTTTCACTCTCATCTAACAGAATCAACTTTTTACAAATACAGTAAATGCCTTTTCTACTATATACACAGAAAACAGTTATATAACATTACTCTGATTCTACTTTCTTTCTTACACATTTTTCATGATAAGGATAAAAAATAAAAACAAAATGAATTTTTACCTTTGCACTGTGGAAGTGAACTGTATTTCCTGTTTTCCTGACAAACAACAGATCTGTTGCCTTCAAGAGTAAAAGCGTCCTCACAGCTGTATTCAATGACATCATTAAATTCGAGGATCACCTTCTCTGGTTTACTGACTATAATAGAATGAGGAATCTCGGGTATCTTTCCACAAGTTACCACTATAAAAGACCAAAACAAATGTACATTTAGTATATATAGTCAAGTCTTCGGCTGTATATACAGGTGACTTGGTTGGAGTTGTTTGAACTTACACAGACATTTTGACCTTCCAGTCCAGCCAGATGCAAGACACTGCCTATAGCTAGAGCCCTGAAGGTAATACCTGGAAATGATTCATTTATACTAGTTAAAACCATGACATTGCATTACATTATCTTAATACAAATGAGAAAATACTCACCCCTTATCACAAATTGGCTTGATGTATGCACCAAACAATGTTCCTTCAGAGGTATTATATTTCAGATTGGGGGTTGTACTTGGTAAACCACAGTCTTTTTCTGAAATAAAGATTTAAATCCAGAGCTAAAAATAAGCTTGTATGGCAAATTTACAATGAATAAATAAACAGAAAAATTACATGGTAATGCTAACTCCAATTTACAGCTTTTGTTACATCACAATGTCTGCTGAACCTTCTGTTTTTTTTGCGAGGATTATATTACACAGTAGAAGCTATTTATATATCTATAACATCTACATTATAGATATCTATCTATAATACATACATCAGAAATATTACACAATTTGAATTCCTACCAACATCTTACACTTAATTTTTCAATATTGTTTTTGCAATCTTCATTACATTAGTAATGACTATACAAATCTATAATTACTTGTTGGATGAACATTTTAGGTACTAGTTTTTTGTTTTGTTTGTAGGTTATTGTGCAAATTAGTCGTTGATGCCACAAAAATAACAGCATATCAATTTTACTATTCTCCTCAAAGCAATTCACAGTTACAAACAAACTTCAGGTGCAAACACTCACAAGCAAACACTCAAACATAACACATTATGAGTGAAACACAATGAAACACATTTACTTTTACAGATCAGCTCCTGATTGCTCCAATTCCCATGTTGGCATGTAATAGTGTCAGAGCCACTAGCCACTTCATAGCCAAGAGCACACTCCAGAGTGACATCAGATCCATGAGGAAAATTATTTTGCAGAAGAGCAGAGTCAGTGAACACCACATTTCCCTTCAGCTCAGGTTTAAGACATTCACCTGTTTAACAAAACAACACACACAAGGTCAAGCACAGTCTCCACTGCCTGTAGTTACTTCTGGTGGAGATAAGAACCTGGCAGTGTAAGTTAATATCAGATCCTTAGAAACAAGGTCGTTTTGCTTGGCTTTTAATTACTCGACTGAGCAGGGAGGCAGCAAACTGACAGAGACAGGTAGGCAGTGTACTGTGGGTCTTTTTTATGAGGTTCTCAGTTAGACATTCAAACAAAAAAAAATAAAAATACCTACGTAATACCTGCACCAAGTCTTTCGCTTGGGTGGTCCTCAAGCACAACACCAAGGCAACAAAAGCCAACAGTTCAAATACTTAAAATCTTGTTAATCCTCACGTTGTGTTCCCTCACGAGGAATCATTTAAATCTGACCGAACAAGCTCATTTCTACACTCATTTCCCACACCTCAACATGCAGGTGTCTTTGAGCACACACACACACACACACTTTATTCCCTTTTTTGGCTTCCATGTCCACCCTCACAGGAACCTATCGACAATATAATTTTTACCCCATGGGAACTGCGACTGTCGAAAAAAAAGAAAATGCAACATTGTTTCAATCATACAACTTTCACGCAGCTCTGGAATATAAATCTTTTTTGAGGCCTTACAGTTCAGTCTGTGGCAGCAAAATGGCCAAAAAAGATATACTGCATGTGAAGCTGTGGAAGTCATATTTGAAAATGACAATGATCAGGAGGAGAGAAGCCAGGGTGAGAGTGAGGAGGGTTCGTAGGGAGGAAGAGTCAGAGGTTAAGGATGACACAGAGTACAATTCAGAGTCTGAAGACTCTGACACTGATGAGGAAGAAGACCCAGCTAAAATTGTGGTCTCTTTTCGGCCAAAAAAATTAACTTTTTGCCTGGTTGTCATTCCCACCTGAAAGAAGAGGTCGGCTTCCAAGTGAAAATGTCATTAGGATGACCCCAGGGCCAACGCGATATATATATGCCAAATATATTTTCTCACAGACTTTTCAATATCATTGATGTGTCGTCCTATAATGGCTTTGTGGTTTGGAGGGAAATCTATCCATGCTGGAATGGGGGCAAAAACTATGAGGAGACTGTTCCTTCAAGAACTTGGGAAAAGCATGATGGAGCCCCTTATTCAAGAGCGCCAACACCTTCTACGAACGCCCTTCTCTGCTGCACTGGAGAGACATGCAAACAACAGCAGCAACATCCATGACAACCAAAGAAGGAGGAGACAAAAGAGAGAGGTGCCTACTGATAAAAACAAGCTTTGTGTGCCACAGATGTTTTGTACATGTACATTGTACTCAGGACAAAACTGAGGAATATTGGGATCACACTAGTCTTTTTATAGCTAATTGTAAATTAAAATAGTATGTGTTTAAACAGTGATTATTTCAAGCAATAACTTCTGTAATATAGTTAAGTTTTTTGTGTATATTTGGGCTTTTGTTTTCCAAAAAAATAATAATTCTGGTCAGTTTTGACTGGGAAGTTTAGAAAAAGTAACTGTTTTTTTTTTAATAAAATTGCCTTCGGTAAATATTGGAGTGAAGTACAAGTACTCTGTAATAAATAGTACAATAGGTTTCATCTAAGTGTTTGTTATAGTCTAAATAATATCTATATAATGGTTTACCCCTAAAAAACGAGTTGGACGAGGTCTGTAGGACTTGCACAGCAAATACATGTTCAAAACCTGTAAGGTTCACAAGAGTTGAAGTTGATAAAAAAAAAATCTAATACAACATCAGGTGATAATATATAAGATATATGTATTATTGTGAATTTATAAGGAAATAAAATGATCCCGGTCAGGAACATTATAAGTGTGAGCAGAAAAACGATCACAACATGAGGGTTAAACGTAAACTTAACTTAAAAAAATGTTTAGTATGGAAGTGACTGAACAGGTGCCCTTTTAAAAGCGTCAACTATCCATTACAGATAAATAAATAAATTAATAACAACGAGTAGAACTGAGCCGACCTGGCCAAATGAAACTCACCAGCTTCTCCCCGGGACACAAAAGCCACCAGGAACAACAGCCAAGTCCACAAGACCATCTTCGTTCTCATCATTTCTCGAAATAAACTGAAATAAATAGTTATAAATAGGGTTCTTCTATACGCTTACTTACAGTCCGATACAAAAGGTTTCCTTGGTAAAATAAATTAAGTATAATCCTGTTCATGGAGTGTGTATGGAGTCTCCGCTGTAATCCAGTCGCCTGTAGATCGCTTCTCGTTAATATACTCCTAGATGTCGCCGCCTTTCGCCGCGTTTTTGGGCAAACACAGACGCGCGCGCCTCAGCTGAAACAGACTGATCTTCGTACCAAGCACACACACACACACACACACACTCATCTGAGGGGTGGGGCTCGCACTGGGGCTGGAGTCACGCCCTACGTCATAGTACACAAGCTAGTGCTGATAACATCATTACATACCAGTACGTAATACAAGTAATGAAGGAAGTAATTAGGAAATGTATTCTTAGATATCGTCAACAACACCAAGTCTAATTCAACTTCCTTTAGAGAGCTTTTAAAAACAGTATTACCGGATATCGGGGACGTAGATTTAGACCATTAAAGAGCAAGACAGTCATCACTCACCGTCTATACCGCTTACAGTCATCACAGAGCCAAAAGATATATAAAATAGTAATGGCTTAGTAGTTAGCACCTCCAGGATTTTTTTTGTCTTTTTTTCACTCATCATTTAGTCCTTTCTTACAGGTAGACAATAAAGCTAAATCCCCTTAGATTAAGAACAAAAACCATAAATCCAGTGGTACAGTACCTCTCTCACACAAAGAAATTTCTGGAACTAATCCAAGATTCGAACACACAAAAACCTATTCATACTTTCAGTTCTAACAGAGACTCCCACACTAAAAACATCCACAAGTCTCACTTGCTTTCTGTGAATAATCTCACGCTATAGACTTGTCCACATAAAGACTTTGGTGTTTATTCTAAGACTCAGGGTGATTTTCAATACAGTTTGATTCATTTAACGTTTGATAGAAATAATTGTAGAAGAGGCATGTATTGCAGGCAACACAGTGGCTTAGTGGTTAGCACTGTCGCCTTGCACCTCCAGGGTCGGGGGTTCGATTCGTGCATCTGGCCTGTGTGTTCTCGCTGTGCTTGTTGGGTTTGCTTTGGGTTCTCCAGTTTCCCACAACAGTCCAATGAGAAGTTAACTGGCATTCCCAAATTGCCAGTAGGCACGAGTGTACAGTATGTGTGTGCCCTGCCATGAATTGACACCCTGTAACTCTTCTGGGATAGGCTCCAGGCCCCCATGACCCTGTATACATGATAAAGCAGTATGTATAGAAAATTAGGGAGTGAGTCAGACTGGATTATAATCCTACCTTCTGGTGGCACCCAAAGAGGGCGGGTTATTTTAAAAAATGGTTTCTTTCTCATGTCTTCTCATGTAGTTTTAATTATTATTAATATTATTACTCACTCACTCATCATATATACCGCTTCATCCTGTTTACCGGGTCGCGGGGAGCCTAAAGCCTATGCCAGGAGACCTAGGGCATAAAACGGGGTATACCCCGGACGGGGTGCCAATCCATGTGTACACAGATCCACTCGATCATCCACACAACATAAGCAATTTGGGAACACAAATTAGGTGTGGGACTGTGGGAAGCAATTGGAACACAGAGGAAACCCACCAAGCACAGGGAGAACCTGCAAACTCCATGCACACAGACCCAAGGGAGGAATTGAACCAGGAACCTGGAGGTGCAAGGCGATAGTGCTACCCACTAACCCACTAAGCCACCATGCCCCCATTATTATATACTTTTTTGATTGTTTTTTTTTGCCACTGTAATGATTTTCTTGCTCTTTAATGATCTAAATCTCCATCCGGATTTCTGTAATGCTGTTCTTAAAAGCTCTCTTAAGAAAGTTGAATTGAACGTGGTATTGTTAACACTATGTTAGAATAAATTTCCTAATTACTTCCCACATTACTGTAATACTTACTTCACAATCGGGCGCCAAGCTGGCAACTCGATCCCTTAAGAAACTTCCACAGAAATTATGGATATATCTCCAGGGTGGGGACCAAAATACCAAAACATTTACTGATAATCAGTAATGGACCGGTACGTACCTAACACCACTTTCAGTTTATGTCAACTTATTTTTAAAACATACTCTACCAGCGTTTATATTTTCATCAAAACAAGGCTACCCAAGCAAATGTTAGAAATAATTAAAGGGAACTCAGTAAAATTTCCAGCTGAGTTTGACTGCTGAGTTACAGTGGAGTGAGTCATTATCAGGGTGTTCCTCGTCTGGCAGGGGTTTCACTGAGTGTGACCATTTTTTTCCTACTACACTCTACTGCTATAAGATAAAAGTGAATACGATTTCTTTTTCACTTCCTCTATTAAAGAAATTTTATGATGATTTTTAAAATCTTTGTTACTGTAAAAATAGCCCAAAAAATGATTTTATTTAAAAATACAGGGCATTCCTTTGGTTAACCTTTTAAGACCTTACATAAAATTGTGCAAGAAATCTGCCAGAGTGGATGCAGATCCTTATACATAGGCCTACTGTAGTGTTAGTTTTGGGGGCATTTTCATATATTGCCATACATAAATGCATGTTTGTCTCTATGTTTGTCTCTTTAAACCAGCCCTTACTGGTTATCATATATATTTTATAATGTTAATGTACCTCAGTTTATTAATAGTTGGGAGGTGCTGCATGTTTTAGATTATGTGGTTTCAGTCACTATAGTAACAGATCACAAATGTATGAGCACACCCTTTGAATATGAGGGAGTTCCTCGAGATACTCTATGAACAAGTTCTTGTCATATACGTACAATACAATACAATAGAATACAATACAGTACAATACAAATACAATACAATACAATTAGATTGTTGTGTTATTTTGGTGTATTTTGTTCTCCCATTTTACAGCAATCACCACTTTACACCTCAATGTATTCCAGGGGACTGATGTCAGTGAGACAAGCAGCTTTTACACTTCTTTACACTTATGGCTACAGCAAATGTCGGTTGTTGGCCATATGTGTTTTGGCCTTATCATAAAACCCCACCCTATTCTGACATCTCTGAGAGAGGGAGATAGTAGATCTTACTGTAGCTCACTTCCCCTTTGGCATACAAGCATATTGAGCTGTTTGTAAGCTAATTTCAAAATCATATATAATTTTAAATGAAACGTATTTTTGCTCAGATATATTAAAAATGTAAGCTTTACTGATCACAAGTTGTTTCTTTTTTCCTTAAATACTTGCATTTAAGCTTACAGAAAATTAAAAATGTGGCGGCATTTTTGAAGGTACTCACTAGCGACCCCTGGGGGCCAGTCCTTTTAAAGCGTCACAGACTGCTTAAATCTAAGACGTTTAAAGCGTCACAGATACCCATTTGCATTACTGTATTTGATGGTTGTGTGTACAGTAAGTCTGTGTAATGTATTCTTGTTGAGATCAACATTCCCTGATTCCAAAATTCAAGACACTATTTGGTTGTTTAAAAAATTCCCTCCATGACGCAAATAAAATGTATGTAAATCCAAGTAATTCAATGACTAAAACTCTTTGGCATTACACATAATAATCTAGAGGACAATTTTGTTAAAGATCTAAGGTGCATTGGGTTGTGTTTAAATAAGCCCATTATAGTGCATTCTGTTTTTGTTCAAGGTTTATTTGAGGATTAGTGAGATGTCTAGCTATACTTAGTCATCTAATTACTGTATGTCTAGTTTTTGCTTAGAATTTATTATTATTATTATTATTATTATTATTATTATTTACTGCATGCAAAATTCAAAAGTTTTTGGAGTCCTGGATGTTTTTCAGAGTAAAAAAATTACCACAGTGACTTTTTAGACCATAAGGCATTTTTGTCAATATTCCAATACTAACTTGCCTTTATTTTAAAATGCAGGTGTAATGTAATACTTATGTTCTATTAATTGCCTCCATAGTTTAAAAAAGTCCACAAACTCCCAACTAAGAGTTTAGGGCCAAAATGCCTTTCTACTGTGTACTTAGTTGCCAGGGGAGATTTGTCTAGCCTTAGAGCATTTGGAATCTATTCACTTGCGCTATCTTCTACCTAAACATGTTTTACTATTGACACTGGAGCAGCTTACTGGAGGAATTAAGCCCACTGCATTTTTTGTAATACTTCACCTCAAACAGACTGACCTGCAGTGAGGAGAAATACTACAAGTATCCAGGCACTCAAGATTTGGAAATTAAACAATTGTTTTGTTATTTTATATCCTTCTACTTCATACATCAGTCATTACATTAAAACCACTGACAAGTGAGGTAAATAACATTCCAGAAAAAGCAATAAAGCTGAAAAATTGGGATAAGGGGAACATAAAAACTACTCTGATAAGCTATAAATTGTGATGATTAGATGACTTGGTCATTGCCTACCAAAAGAATTTAGAGAATCTAGCACCAGTGACACATTTCTGAGTGCCCAAGGCTCAATTTATTTTGCATAGGGTGAGAAGACTAGTCTGTCTTGTCTTATCCCAGAAAAAGAGCTATTGCAGCACAAATTGCTGAAATAGTTAATGTTGGCGCTGATAGAAAGGTGTTAGAACACACAGTGCTACAGCTGCACACAAATCAGAGGTGACCATCCTCAGAGGGGTCAGCCCTATCCACAACTGAAAGGTGCATACATTTGGCACATGAGCATCAGAACTGGACCATGGAGCAAGGAAATAACATTCTCTTTTAATCAGGTGGACAGCTGGGCCAGACTTGATTCATGACCTTATCTCCAGAAGGGTAGACTGTTGTAATGGTATTTTGTGTAAACTTCAGCTCATTCACAACACTGCTGCCAGAGTTTTACCAAAAACCAGCAGAGCTGAACACATCCCTTATATTCTTGTAGTGTAAAACTGGCTATCACACACCTATGGAATCAAATTGTGCTACTGATTATTTTATAAATAACACAGTGGTACAGTACGAGACTAAATTACTTAGTACTTGGTATGGGACTAAAATACTTACTCTGATCTCCTTTTAGAATATATACCCAGCCGGGCTCTTAGAGCTTAAAGAAGTAGTCAGTTGATAGAATCCTGGGTTAGAGCCAAACAGGGTAAAGCTGCTTTTAGCTCCTATGCTGTTCACAGATTAAACCAAAATTCCTGAGGACCTTAAATGCATGCCAACTGTGGGCAGTTTCAAATCCAAACTGAAAACGCTATTGTTTTCCTGTTTACCTCCTTTTTTGCATTTGGGGCAACTCATTACTCTGCACTATAGATCTCTGGTGATTTTTGTTAATTTTTTTTTAGTGTTTTTAATGTATTTTATCAAGTTTTATTGTCTTCACTGAGTGTATTCTGATTCTGATAATGATTATTGTTTTTGAATTTGTGGCTTTCTCCTTGGAACTCTCCAGTGAATGCCATTTTTACCTAGTCTCTTTCTTTTTGTTGAATCATGAACACTGACCTTAACTGGGGCAAGTGAGGACTGGAGTTCTTTATATGTTGTTCTGGGTTTTTATGAGCTTTATAAGCTTTAAGTGTGGCAAATTATACATTTGTGAATAATGGCTCTCATGGTTTGCTGGAGTCTTAAAGCCTTAGAAATGGCTTTGTAATGCTTTCCAGACTGGTACAAGTTAATTCCTTTGTTTTTTTTTATCTGTTTCTTTATATTGTGGCATGATGTTTTAGCATGCCTCACTTCGTCAGACAGGTTTAATTTAAGTTATTCATTGATTCAACAGGTCTGGCAGTAATCAGGTGTGACAAATGAAATTTAGCTTTCCAAAAATATGGCTAATCACATTGCATTCATGATTTAGCTTGGGGGGGGGGGACTTTTACTGCATTTTGTATTTACTCTGGTTATCTTTGTGTAATATTATAATTTATTTGATGATCTGAATCATTTATGTTTATAATCATTACATTTATACATTATATATAAGTAAATTACAAGTAAATTACAGCAGTTGCTTAAATTGAAGAACTTTGACTTAATAGCGCTGATGTTATTAGTTTCCTTTAGAGCAGTGATTGTTCTATGCTGATCCTGATCGACTGTTGACTTTAAATGACCCCAAAACAAAGATGTAGAGTTGTGTTGTGTCTGGTTCGATTTAGTCTTTCATTGTTAGTTTCAAAGCCATCTTGGGTCTGAAACTCTGCAGAACTCAGGTTCCCCTGCTTCAGGCTAAGAAGTCTCTCTCCAATCCCCTTGCGCTTATGAAGGTGGTTGGAAATTTGTTGAATGAAATGCCTTTCTAAAGCAATGTGTTCACCCTCTTGGGTCCATACTGCTATGGCTTATTTTAACAATTTGTTGAAGGTTTGGGTGATCTTTTTTTGTTTGGAAACTAATAGAACTAGAACAAATTTCGAAGCACGGAGCTCTTACATCCTGCAGGATTACTATCATAATTCTCTGGGAAGTAGATGAAGAAAATATTGGGAAATAGGAAATGGTGTAGTGGTATAGGATCTGCTTGACATCACTGCTTTCTGTGAGGTCATCAGTGAAGCAAAACTACTGGCTAGATACAATATCGGCTGCTGTGGGTGAACTAAATGCATTTAGTGGACTTTAGGGAATGTTGAAGCCAACAAAAAGGTTGCTATACCATTGTAAAATAATTTTTTACTTCCAAACTGATACTTGTTCTTGTAACTGCCATCACTAGCAATGGTTTTGCTGCATTTGTTAACCATATTGCAGTGATTATAATATTTTTTAATGAAAATAATAAGAAATGTTACCACACTCGAGATATGCAAGCACTTATGCATATGCAGTGCACAAGTGACACAAGATATCCACACTGTGTGCGGAAGCTGTGGATTTGCCACGTCGCTGCTCTGTTTTCGATTGGGATTTCTGAACTATATTATAAGCTTATGGGACAATGGACATGGATGCAGTTCAATAATGCATAAATTAACATTATCCAGCACATACCTGTACCATAATAAGGCTCCGTCCTTATTAGCTCGGCCCTAAAACATGTCAGAAGTGGCAAAAGGTGGGACCTACTTAATATTAGGCGGAATTAGACAATATCCTACATTCAGCACATTGACACAGTTTAATTAAAAGAATAATTCATAAAGAATAAATGACTTTATTTTCTTTTTACAATGCATTACCTGAACAGGTATTCCTTTTTTTTGTATCCACTTTATTTTTTATATATTATTATTATTATTATTATTATTATTATTAAAATACTTAAAATAATAATATTAAAAGCATGCTTTTATTAATATTTAAGCATACTTAAAATATAAAAATTCATAAGAAAGAGAGTGCACACAACATCATGTTTATGACGGCGCTTTACAATATATGAACATTTACATCTTGAAGTAGCCTACGACAGACTTAATCACCGACAGACTTCAGATTTAATCACCTGTTGATAGAATGCTGTAATAGGACCTTATTTCATTCCATTACATTTCTAAAAGATCTGCACACAGTTTATAGCATGGTGCTGAAAACATTAGGGTCTTTATTTTTAGTGTCTGTTTTTAATTAAAACTGAATTCATTCAGATGCTACTGACGTACCAAACGGTGGCAATCCTGTTTACACCCCCCCCCCCCACACACACATCCACCATTCCTTTGGTTTTGAAGAAGCATGTCCCCTTATGAGTCTATCGGTCTACCATCATAAATCAGCCCTTAATAATGCTATACAACATTTTTTTTTTAAGAATGAAAATAAATACAGATTTATAAATAATAATGATAAATCAGTGGGCATGATACCTACAATATTCCTATTCTGAGAAATTGTAAACTTACCATACACTGGTATTTAATATATTGCACCATTTGCTACTCACACAGATGTGTGAGGCATTTGGAGCAGTGTGAATTACAATAATCTTAAGAAAAATATATTTTATATATAATATTATTTAATCAGTTTAGGGGCTCAACTGCCTGAGTTTACATTTGGATTAAGGATATGAAACAACAAGTATCACAAGACATTTGAGCTAATGCACCATTTTTTCCCCGATGGCATAAAAAGCAAAAGCTACCACAGTGTTTACTTTACGTAATTGTACACATCGCGTTCAGTGAGCGGATACGGCTACATGTCTCTATGCTTATACACATCTAATGGAGGTTTCATAGAAACAGTTTCTGGTCTTTTGCAATAATAATATGATTTGAAGATCAAAACATTAAGCATACCAGTGTCAGAGAACTGTCTAAAAACATTCTTAAAGCTAGTTGCTGCAGAAAATTCAGCCTCAAACCTCTATGAAAAGTTCTTCATTAAAAGTGTGGTTAAAACTCATATTTGAAAAGCACGACTTGATGACATGACTTGAGGACATATAATAAAACCCAAAGTCATAGAGTATGTCTTATAATTATAGAAGACATACTCTATTCTCAGCTTCTCCTCAGTGAACACTGTCCCCAGCATGGAAAGGATGAGAGCAGAATAGCAGCAATTTTTATTTTTACTGCTTTTCTCCATCCTGTGCATTAAATTGAGAAATAATGGAATTGGTGAGAGCATGATGAAACTCACGGTACACTCTTTCAGATGAGTGTCTGGTTGAAGGGAGGGGCAGAGTACAGCAGCTTTGTAAACATGGTTTTGAAAATGGCAGAACAGTAACTGACAAAATCAAAGAGGCTGGATCTTTTGACAAAGTGAAGTGCATCCTTCCATTACTCGTACAAATCTCGCATGACCTCTTCATGAGTTAGAATGCGTGCAAAGCTCTGTACTGTCCAAAGATCATTTTGATCCAGTTCATCTGTAACGCTGAGCTTTTCCTCACATTCATTCTGGTCCCCTTTTTCTATTACTATATTATATACCTCTAGATCCCTTCCTTTACCATGTGTTTTTCTCTTTGAACCACTCTGTTGTTCTTTATGCTTTCTTTGCTGTAGTTTGTCCTCTTCTTCGTGTTTATGACGACTCCGGCTCTTTTTTGCTCTGGATTTGCTGGTGTCTTGGTCTTTCTTTGTGTCCTGTAGTTGATTTTTCTTTCTCAATATGCTTTCCAGCTTCACCTCTTCTTCTAGCACTGCCCCCGCCTCTATCACTTTTTCTTGTCTATTTGTTTCACCATTCTTACTGTTCCTGTTCTCTTTCTTCTTGGTTCTCTGCCTTCCTCGTGAACGATCCCTTCCGACCCTCTCACTACTATCTTTCTTGACCTCTCTATGGACTGACCTGTCTGTGGAATTTTCTTTTCCATTGGCCATAACTTCCTGTCCTGACTCTTTTGATAGTTTGTGACTTTTCGTGCTGCTCGGTTGCTGTTTGTTGGACTTTTTGCGTTTCATGGAATCTTGTGAGCTGTGTTGTTGATGCTTTGTGGATCTACGGGAGATATGGGATTTATCTTTGGTTTTGAATGGACCATTAAGTTTCCTTTCTGTACTTCCAGAGTTAATATAGAATTCTCTAGACTTACTTCGTTTGTCAAATTTTGGTTCCAAGGTTGAGGGAGAAGCAGTGTTTTGAGTTTTTATGCTTCTGTTGCCTTTTGGGCGGGGAGAAAGACTGGAGCTGGACTTGACACAGTTTGGAGAAAGAACAGAGGGGCTCCTCTTGGTTCTATCCTCTCTCTTTCTAATGGATGATGGAGGTGAGGAAGGTTGAACAAGAGGTGAGCAGAATGAAAAGGCTGAAGCTTCAAATGGCAGCTGCTCTGTGAGGAAAACATCATCTTTAGAGCTTAGAGGTGAAGAGACTACTGGATTTGATGCTTCAGGACCTGGAATGAGAAAACATTGTGTGCCATCTAATGAAGATATGGGCGAAATGAAAAAAAAAAAAAATACAAAAGCATTGCAGTTTATGACAAGGTCAAATATAAGTAGATTTGAAGAAATTTAAAGGGAATTTAAACTAATTCAGCTGGCAGTCTTTCAACACACATATGCTTACAATCTACTTACTAATTACAATAGATAAAGGTAATTTGTAATCCAAGTCAACAATAATTTATTCATTCGTTCATTCATCGTTTATACCGCATATTCTGTACCAGGTCGCGGGGCCCGGAGCCTATCCCGGGAGACTTTGGGCATGAGTAGGGATGGGAATTGATAAGATTTTTACGATTCCAATTCCATTTTCGATTCTGCTTAACGATTCGATTCTTTATC
>JAOVVA010243891.1:0-18837 GCA_028565275.1 Leiocassis micropogon | reverse complement strand
TCAAGCAAATGAGCTAGGGTTTCAGCTGGAAGCCTTCACATTTCAACAATCGAACAGTAGCTTGGTAAGGAGTGATTTGTACAGTGGTGAGTTAAAAAAAAAAAAAAACTAAGTTATATTGTAACTTGTGTTCACGATGGTTTCAGGTCTACATTGCATGCCTCTTAAGGGCAACAGCTGCAACTGCCCCTGCTGATGCTGAGCACAAGACTTGTTCGTTCTCTAACAATGGGTATGTTGCCATAATTGTGATGGTAGAATGCTGACGAGCCATGATCGTTAACAAGACTGTTTCCTTTTAGCTGGACTGCTGCATATGGTCCTAACCAGGTATGCAGTTGTTGTGACAGTAGCTGTGCCATGAGGAAGGGTCGTGATCTGTCCTCAGAGCAAGGTATTTGAGAATCCCTTCAGTCTTTGCTGTAGGAACTGCTGGTTTTTTAAAAATTTTTTTTTAATGTGACTTTTTTTTTTTCCCCCTCTCCTCTGTGCAGGCTTCCAGGTGGAGAAGAAAGTAAGCCTTGGTCCAATCATGGTTCTGGAAAATGATTGGTAGTCAAATGACCCATTTTGTCTGAATAAATTTTAGTACTTCTCATGTGATGCCTTATTACTTTACACTCTGACTGCCTCACTTTCTTTTATAACCTGGCTGTGGTCTAAAACAGTTATTGCTTGCCCTCTGGGCCCTAAACACAATTGGTATGCTCTTGCTGCTTAAAACCAAAATGCATGTGGCCAGGGAATGTCAACTCGTTATGACCGAAAAGGATAATGGCTATTAAGGGGACAGTGTCAATGTCTAACAGTATACTGACTAGCTAGTGCCCATGAACCTTATATTTTCCCTTTCGTTGAATATTCTTAGAGAAAAACAGACCCCAAAATGACAAAGCCCTAATTTAATTCATGGCTGTTAAACTTATTTGCATGTAGTGCTCATTTCAGTCTCAAGCCTCCTGATTTTTAGGTTTTGCAAGCTTCCAAATGATTTGGTGACAAGTACCTCAATGTAGCATCTCTTGGATGACTGTTAAAGTTTTAGATGCCTTATTTAGAATGACAGCCATTAAAGCTTCACCTTCCTGCTAGTTGAATTTTTCTTCCCCTAAAGATATGCTTAGTTGGCAAAAGCTCTTATTCCGGTTTAGATCTGACATTTGTAACCTGGAAACACTAGTCTTCCAGTTGGGTGAGGGCTTAATTGGAGTATGTCTCTTGGCTGTTCACATGGGCTGCACCAAGGCAACACAGGTGATTTGTTACCTCCTGTTGTTATTATTAAACTATCAACTCTCTATATGTTCAGATGTACCTGAACTGTGTATTTGAGGAGTGTACAGGGAAAAACTTTGAGTAATTAGACATTGGCCATTATGGTGTTGGGTATTTGGTGAAACTTTATTGTAATTAGGGGAGAGGGACTAATTCTACTTGGGACTACAGGATCTAAATAATACATCAATGGAGGATGGGTGCACCATGGGTCCACAAAATGTTTTCAGACTCCATTTGGTGCCCTGAGTTTTGTAGTAATTATGGTCAGTGTTCAAGTTATTTATATGTACTAATGCAGTTGTTGCATTTGGGACGGGACGACTAAGTGATCTTGTAGGTTAAATAAGGTTTATGGGGCCAAAATGTATAGTTGAATTTAATACAAATATCTTGCAATCACTGAATTTATAGTTTGGGGCAAAATGCAGTTTTCAAAGAATTGATTTCCTGATGAGTTAAAGCATAAATGTCCTTAGATATTCAAGCTGTAACTGGTATGGCCTAGACAATGAAATACATAACACTAAATAGAATGCATACTAGTGTTACCCAAGTTTAAGTGTAGATCTGTGTTATGGATGTTCAAGTCAAATTTTTCAAAGGTGTAAGATTGACAATTTACAGAAGATTTCATGTACAGTATGGTAATGAGACTCTTAGCTGCAGTAAAACATTTGAATGGTGCAAGTGTTTTAAAATTACACACTTTAAACAACTGCATACCTGGTTCTGAGCCCACTCCAGCCATTCCTGCAAACATTTAGCAAATGCTCCTTAAAGAAACAACATAACTTGTGGGAACTATACACACTTTCATCACCACCACCACTGTCTCATTATAGGAACTCGGCTGGGAGTTATTGCCACACCCCCCTACAGCCCTGACCTTGCTCCAAGGGATTTCCCCATGTTTGGGCATTTAAAGGAGTTCCTGGGAGGCCAGTGTTAGAGGTGAATCAGACAGGCTTGGGGCTACTGAGAAAACGTTCTACCTTGATTGTATCCAAGCACTAGTAAAACAATGGGATACGTGTAGTAGGGATTATATAGAGAAATAAAGAGTGTTTTTACTCTCATAATGGTGTTATTCTGTGCAATCAATAGTCCTTGTTTGACTTGAACACCCATTGTATAATTTCCACCATAATGTTTTCTCAACTTCAGCATATTATATAGAATTTTTTTTTTTTTTAAACTGATATGGTCCAACTTCATTATAGACTGTGATTCGGGTATGGACACATCGTTGATTAGATTTAACAACTGTTAAATATTTTTCTCTGTGATGATCTGTGTAATTTTGGTTCACTTGATTTTTTTTTATTTATAACTTATAACCTGTTAAAGCTGTCATTCAACCAATTTTCAATTCTTTGATCAGCCTACTTGATGGACAAGGCAAGCCAGTTAAGCTTTTTGACCCAATCAGATTCCAGGAAGTATAAAATACTAATTAGTGTCACCTGTGAGGCAGCACATTTAGAAGTCGTCAAGGTAATTAAAAAGAGTGTTTGAAGTGCAGTATAAAACAAAAATAGTTAGTCTAAACATTTATAGAACAATGGAGTTAAAACACGTTGGTGGGTCTGTTTTGCTGTTTCTTGCACTTGTGCTGGCTAAAGCACAAGAATCAAGTGTGGGGAAAATGAAAGGTTCTGTAGAAACACCCTTGCTGCAGTATGAGTCTGGTCCTATCCACAGTGTAACTGCAGAATGCAACGAGACCGCAGTGTATGTAGAAGTGAGGAAAGATCTGTTGGGATTTTTGCTTGGTAACTCCATCAGCATTTCTGCTCTCACCCTGGGAAGCTGTTCTGCTAAAAAGGACGATCTTTCATCACAAATCCTTATCTATGAATCTGAACTGGATGGTTGTGACAGCAAGATGACCGTAAGCTTTTCTTTCCTGAAATCATTTGTTCTGTTCAAGGCTCATGGTCATCTTGTTTTACTTTTCTCTCAGGTGACTGAAGATGAACTGGTCTATGTCTTTACTCTTTGGATTACTTCAGAGCCTTCAACTAGTGATCCCATTTCAATTGAATGTCACTACCCAAGGTGGTACTTTCTTAGATTAAACATGTTTACGTTTACCTGGACAATGTTTTACTCGGTTTCAAATACTTTCTAGATTTCGTGATGTTCACAGAAGTTCCGTGGTGCCCAACGATCCTTCTGAAGCTGCTGAGGAACCTTTTCTTTTCTCCTTGAGGCTTATGATGGGTTTGTATCATGGTTAAAATGTAACTTGTTGCCTTGAAAATGAGCTTCTAATGAGGTTTCTTCTTGTAGATGATTGGATATCTGAAAGACCATCCAAGAAGTACTACCTGGGTGAGCTTATAAATATCGAGGCATCGGTACTGCCGTTCAACAGTGTCCCCCTGCGTGTCTTTGCAGATGGCTGTGTTGCCACTGCATTCCCTGACCTCAATGCAGTCCCCAGATATTCCTTCATTGAGAACTATGGGTATGTAAGGTTTCTTGGAGCCTTTGTAACTGGACTTGAGTGTTCCTAATTGTGTAACACTTTTTAGGTGTTTGATTGATGCCAAGCTTACGCAGTCCAGTTCCCAATTCATGCCCCAAACTGAAGCGGCAAAGCTGAGGTTACAGCTGGATGCCTTCATGTTTCAAGAAGGGAATGGTAGCTTGGTAGGTAATAACTGTTTAGACAATGCACTATAAACTGTAATGGCTGCTGTTAAACTGTAACGTTCACACAATTTGCCAGGTCTATGTTACATGCTTCTTGAAGGCTAGAGCTGAATCTGCTTCTCCTGATGCTGTGCACAAGGCTTGCTCCTTCTCTGACGACAGGTGAGGTTGATCTGACCTTAAGATGGTACAGTGCTAATGAGCTGTGAATACTAAAGCATCATGACCTTTTCCTAGATGGACTGCTGTGTATGGTGCTGACCAGGTGTGTAGCTGCTGCGACAACAACTGCAGCTTGTGGAAGGCACCGGATCAATTGGGTACAGGGACCTGTTTATTCTGTGACCCTTAAACTGTTGAGAGCGTTTTAACTTGTAACTGGGGGAAAAACCACAAAAGTGTTAATTTTCTTTTTAGAGTGAAAAATTTGTAATTTGGGGTAGTCCTTCAAGCTACTAGCTCCTTTCTGCTTAAGTAACATCAAAACATGGCTGATCATACAGTGTAAAGTATGCCTTTATGTTCTGTAAATATTATCGCAATATTGGCTTTTTATTAATCAAGTTGCATGTAAAACCTCGACCATTTTAATATAAATAAATAAATGCTTGACGCTAATGTAGGTAGGTTCCGTAGGTTAATATGAATGCTAATAATTTTTTCCTTTTCTCTTTCAGGACGGCAGCAGGCAACACAAGTAATGCTTGGCCCGATCATAGTTGAGGATAACTTTGACTTGTTTTGAAATAAAATGTTACAAACAACTGTCTTTGTAGTTGTGAATTAAACAATGACCGAGCCAGCCATAGCCTTTTAATCCTTAAACTTGCAAATTTATTGCAAAGTTACTTAATTTTGCTAAAAATTTGCTTCAGACCCGTGTGATCTGCTATGCAAAATTAAGTAATTTTGCATAGCGGATCACACGGGTCTGAAGCCATCCCTTTGGCTTGGTGTTCTACTTTTGAGTGGCCATGTGGTTTATAGGCTTAATTTTCCCGAAGGAGCAAGACTTGAGGCTTTATTTGGAAGGTGTTGATTTCCAAGAAGTCAGTTTGATTTTAAATGTAAAAAAGCAATAAATTATGTTCATGTTTACTATAGGGCTCCCTTTTGATTCACATATGTGTAATACAGTGAAGGTATTTCTGAAGTGCTTATGAGGGGCTGTCTTGTATGCATGCCCCTCGCACTGATCCCTATTTAGAACTGTGGTAAGAGAGGACCTGTGCTTTTTAAATGACCAGTCTAAACTGCAATTCTTAATACTACAACAGATATTGACAGACCATAACACTTGAAACTATTAAAGGCCAAAGGTTTCCCCCACCCAAATTAAATTCCATTTGCCAAAATGTATATATTTTAATAGTTGCCATAAGTAAGGTCGAAAGAGAAGACTCGGCACAAAGTTAATATCTGATTCATTCCAAAAAGCTGTGTCCTGACCACATTCCATCCTTAAGAACCCATGCAGCTTGGTTTGGGAACGGGTTTGGGTCTCTTACTTCCACTGAAGGAGAAATCTTCAATTCTGTGCTTCCAAATTTTGAGAACCGTTTGGAGAAGAACCACATGCGCATGATAATGTGTTCCCAAATGTTTGGCTAGTTAAGACTGACCACAATTCCTCGAAACAATGTGTGTGTAAATTTAAAATGTCTCCCCTCACTCATGACAAAAAGTGGGGTTAACTGTGAAGTGTACCTCAGCTAGTCACTAGAGGGCCATAGAGACATTTTGGCTTCACATTTATACCCTTGTCAGGACATCCACCTACGTGAATCTTATGAGATGTACTAATGCAAAGTATTTGAGGATTCCAGTTAGCCAGTTTTGTATATGTCATCTGACTAGTTTGGTTGTCACATCTATCGATACTACCACTTAACATCTTTTATTTGTATTGTTAATAGCACTGGATTTGTGTGGGATCTCCAGCCGCCTCCTAAAAATTCTAAAGAAACCTCTGTGTGTTTGGTTAAAAGCTATGAATGAAAAAAAAACCCCCACTATTTTCACTTTGCTTATAGAAGCTTTACAAACGAGCATCCATAACCAAAAAAAGCATTTGCTACACTGTTTCTCAATCACCATCTTAAAGCTTTCAGACAATTGTTGCTCTTGGTGTAACAAACTATTTGTATCATTTGCAATCCAAAGACGTCAAGGATTCTAAGTGAATCTTTAAGTTGGACCATATGGAGACATCCTTAGCAGCAGAGTATGCTTTTCAATTGTTTAGGACTCCAAACCCAAGATTTAGCATTAGGCTAAATCGGGCAGGTCTAGAGTGTAGGGGAAATCTGGATCACTGGTATCTCGGTGGTAGCATGTAGGCATGGATTTGGTACATTTATGTTGAATCCAGTGAGGAGAAAAAGTTTTCAGACTCTTCCAAGTTTTCCACCTTTTATGTTTCAAACTCGTCTTAAATGAATTTTAATCCTTTATTCTCTTCATTCTACACACAATACTCAAAATAATTTGAAAATATTTTAAATTAAAAAAGAAATATTCCATTTACAGTACAGTACATCAGTATCCAGACCCAACACTTGGTTAAAGCCATGACACCCTCAAGTCTGCTTGTGAGTGATGCTACAACCTTGGCACAACTTTCTTTTGGACATTTCTTCCATTCTTCTTGCCAAAATAGTTCATCCTCAACCAGGTTGGATGAGAACAGCCATTTCAGGTCTCTCCCAAGATCTTAGCTATCACACAAGATCTCCAGTTGCCAAAGACAAACGTAGATTATGATCAAATTGGAAATGTAGGGGACAGGTATTGGTAATATTTTTGGGTGGCTGGAACGGATTACGGATTACTGCACCTACATTATTTCCTATTGGAAAATACATATCGCAATATGAAATTTCGCCTAAAGATCTCGCCCCCGGGACTGATTAAATTCGTATGCCGAGGGACTGCTGTACGTATGTACCCAGATTTTGGAAAAAAAATGGAAAGGCTCAATGCTTTTCAGTCAGTTGTGTCAGTTTTTTTTTTTGAGAGAGAGAAAGAGAGGAAAATATTTTTGTGTAGTGTAACACTTGTGTAGTTTTTGTTGTGTTTTGTGTAGGCTTCAGTAGGTTTCCTCCCTCAGTGGCTGTAAGCTGCATGAAAAAAGGCCGCCTTTTTAAAAACGGGCGTGGCTTGTGGGCGGGGTTTAAACTAGACAACCAATAGAGGTGGACATCCTTTTGAATAATAAAGAGCTGGAAAGAAAAAGCACCCCTGCGCGGCTGAAAAGCGCTCAGGAGAAAGGAAGGAAGCAAGCGGTGTGGGGCAAATCTGAGCACCTAAATAACCCGATCATCCTCAGTCCATGCCATAGAAGAGCGGGAAATCAAGTTTACCGAGTGCTACAGTGAACTCCTGTTTGTGTTTTTCATTGCAGCACAGGAGGAGAAGGAGACACACAGATGGTGAGTATCTAACAATCCGGGAGGGGCCGTGTCTCTATCCGCGGCTTCCTCACTTTAAGAGCGCGCTCGACAGAACAGCGTGCGAACAACACCTAGTGCACTCCGTATCGCCCGTGCGCGTTATCTGGGCTACGGCCCGCGCGTGTCCCGCGTGCGTGCGTGCGCGCGCGAGCGCTCCTGCTTCCTATTGTGATGGAAGCGTTATTCGTTATTTACGTTAAATACAGATCCTGCGCGTTTATTGTTGATTGTGATGATGATGATGATGAAGATGCAAATGAGAAATGCATTCCGGCGCGGTTTGTGTTTGTAACAACCTTCACATTTCCAAAGGTTTCATCCGAGCTTTGTGATTACAAAAAAAAATAATAAACAATAAAAAAAATTAAATAACAATATCAAGTAATCATAAGTAAATGCGGTATCTTAGCAACATAATGGAATGTAACATTGTAACATTTACTTCCGGTTTCATTCTCAGAATAAAAGTTGCAGTTTGATGATTATGATGATGATGATGGTGTTTTTTTTTCTTCTAATTGACTATCGAGCTAATTGACTTTATTTTATTTTATTGCATATCATATGTTATTGTGTTTTTTATATAAAGTGTGTGTGTGTGTGTGTGTGTGTGTGTGTGTGTATGCAGTCAGTGGAAGAAAATGGATTGGAGATGAATGGAAATTAACTAATTATTCTTTTAATTTAATTGTGTAATGCATAAGGTATTTCTAAGCATATTCAGCTTTTTTAGATGTTTTACTTACTTAAAAATTGGAATTAACCCAAATATCTATGAAACAGACAGGTCTTTTGTCGTCGCTTAAAGATGACTTTTTTTTTTTTTTAATGACTTTTCCCCCTAATTCCTCCTCCCCAACATCACTTGTATTGAAAGTTAATGAATTGTCCATGTGGGACAGTATAAGTACAAAAAAAAAAGAAAAAAAAAAAGGATAAATATTATCACTATTGCAACTAATCAAACAAACAAATCATGTAGTGTGTTTTTATAAAAAATGGAAAATGGTTACTGTTTCTCCAGAACATAATAAAAAAAAGGCACTATATATAAAATATAAAAAGATGAAAATCAAATATTATGAATGAAACTAAAAAGAAAATCATCTTAATATAATAATTTCATTGGAATTTAAACAAACCACATTTCCAAAGGTTTAAGTTCGGTACTGTTACAGAACAAAAGGAAATTAAATAACAATAGCAAGTAATTATAAGTAAATGCGGTATCTTAGCAACACGAGAAAATGTCAAAGTTACTTCTGGTTTCAGTCTCACAATAAAAGTTGTATTTAGATGATAATATTGTTGGTTTCAGCTAATTGATTTTTTGTTTGTTTGTTTAATGGCTATAAAATTTTTTTAAAAAAAATCTAATGATCAATTTTTTATACATTACATATATAAAAAATATCTGTGGGACAAAAAAAGAAAAGGATAAATATATAGTTTAAATGACTAAATAAATGAATAAATGAATTAATAAATAAACCATCAAATGTTTTTTATAAAACCATAAAAACACTACGAAAAAATGTCAAATGTCAAAATGAATAAACAATTTTAAACAATCTCTAGTTAATTTGCCGTTCGTAAGAATGAATTGCATTCTTATGCCCATGTTGCTTTATTAACCTCAGCGTAGCTAAACTTCTATCCACACTATACTTTCAGTTTGTACTTAATATGATGATCATAACCTCATAGACTTGTGCTACTGTTATTGGAAACCTGATTTAAATGTCACATGAGTAAAATCGGTGAAGATGGAAAAAGTCTAACGTGATCTGAAACTTCATGATCAACTTTTTTTTTCCATGATCAAGCGTCAGATGAGAAAAATGGCAGCTGATAAAAGAAAAAGGGGAAAAATAACTGTAGATTTATGTGTTTGAAAATCAAATCATTGAAAAAGGATGTGTGTTTGAGCTTTTTGTATTGTTAGTTTACTGTTGCAGTTTACAGACACCAGACTAGTATAGATTTGGAGATTAGTTGGAGGCGACTGGGATGAGTGCGAGGATGATGTCACATCCTGGTTAATAAAACATGACCTCAGTAAGCACCTCTGTAGTTTATCGCAGATCCTCAATTTTAATTCATGTAGTCAATATACATTTAATGTATATTTTATTTATATATAATCGATCGATCGATTCGAATCTCTTCTTAACCCACAGCTGGGTTGAATGTAATAAAACAGACTACGTGCCGCATATGCCGACGCACCCTTAGTAATGTGGTGTCAGGTGACCGGGGACGAAATAAAAACAAATGGCGTGTATGTAAATCTAATCCCGTGGTAATAGGGCTGAAGTCACCATAGAATAATGAGGGAGTTTTGTGAATCGCAAAATTTCTTTGCTTTTCAAGATTCCTCCACGTCCAGGACATGCTGAGGGTCGTAATTAAAAAAGAGAAGGGGGAAAAAAAAGCCTTTTTTTTTCTTCTTTTTTTGCTGTAATGAGTTTGACTGGAGACAGGAAGCAGATCAGAGCGCGGTTTATTACGGCCCGCGGCGTGACCGGGGCATTTAATACCACGAGTTCTTTGCAGCTTTTCCTGCCATTCAGAAGATATAAGAAGAAGAAGTATCAATATGCCTCTCTGCTGCTTGGGGGTGGTTATAAACACGACGGACGCCATCCTAAAGCCTGGACGTCAGGTTGATTTGTCTCGCCGGACGATTGGAGCAGATTCTTTCAGCTGGCTGTCTGCGCAAATTAGGCCAAGCGTCCTGTTTGATTCCAGCCTGGATGGGACTGTCTGTATTTAACGTCTTGTTAAGATCTCGATCTCTCTCTCTGACCGACTTTCTGTCATGTGAAGATTAAAAAAATGAATATATCCGTTCAGGGCATTTTGAAACCGTGAAAACGTGCGCAAACAAATAGGGAGGATATTTGACTCCGTTTAGAGAGCTGTGTTTTTGTTGTTAGTGGGAGGATGAAGATGATTTGGATTTGGCTCATGAACAGCTGGGAAGCGAGCAGCCTTCAAGATCGTTTCTGTGCAGAAAAACGATAATTTTTTTTTCTTCTGGAGATAAAAATCCAAGCGCCGTGCATACACAAAGAAGTACTGAGTGTTTTTTTTTTTTATTTTTATATTATTATTTATACAGTATATAATGATTTGGTTGAAAAATATTTCTGGTCATTTGTTTGTCTATAGCTCTTTGCATATAGGGTGTTTTTTCTGGTGAAGCGTTCAGCGTGTCCCTGATTTTCATACCTACTATACTGTACTACGCACGTGTCCGGTGTGTACGGCTGCATCATGACTTATATAACCGAGCATCTCAATCTACAGCCTTCTCTCTGTCGACTATTCTTGGAGCTCCGTACTAATGAAATTATGCCAGCGAGGACTCCGGGGCGGCCAGTGCAGTCTGATAACACCATCGTTTTTTTTTTTTTTGTTTTTTTTTCCCTCTTCCCCTTCTGCTCAAAATCCCCTTATATGGATGAAGAGTGAAGGATGACGCTCAGGCTGCACACACTTAAATAGAAAGTTCTGACTGCGCTGAATCACCAGGCTGAACCCTGTGGATTTTATTTATCCGGACTCGTCAGATGGCTGAGAGATTTTAGGAACGTGGCACACGGAGTTTACATCTTCAGCCCGCGCCGCGGACGTGGAACGTTTCTGAAATGTTTGAAAGGCTTTTTATTTCGTGACGGCGCATCGCTCATGAAATAATTGGGTTGCGATCATGGATTTGGTTTCATTCGGATGTAAGCGCTCGAGATGTTTTTGGCGTCTGATGTTCGATAACGGTGTAATTGGACCTTTTTATCTCTATTTAAACATATTTTGAAAAAACTGTTGCTTGCATAATGGGGTGTTGTTATCCATTTTGTAAGATGACTCAATTTCCGCAAGACGATTTCAGATTTGAATTCTGAACTACTCGCTCATCCATTGCTTTAAAGGGGACCTTTAAAGGGGACAAAATTATTTTCTTTTCAAGTTTCTCCGACGTTCAGATGGGTCCCCAAAAAACATTTCATGTCATTTCTCATTTTCACGTTTTTGTATTGGTCAGCTCTTAAACAAGCAAATCAACATGCAACAAAAAAAAACATCCGCCTATTGTGACCTCATATAGCAGCAGCCCCTCCCCCTCACAGCTCTGCCATTTATTTTAAGAGCTACTATAAACAAGGTACTAGTTTCCAACATCCATTAAACAACAAAGAAGAAGAAGAAGAAGGCTAGGCTAGCAGGGAGCAGCTAACTTCTAATGGCTCACCTGACCAACTTTAACTCTGAGTTGAGTTTCAACTGTTTTATCACTAAATATTAAGGATTGTATTTTGTTCAGAACCGAACTCATTCCATATGTAGGGGACTTACTGTATAATTAAATTTATTACGTTTAAAAAAATAATAAGAACATCAGGACTATGTTCTTTTGCACAACAGTGGAGATGTGTAGCCTGCATCCACATCATCAAAAAAGAGGGAAAAAAACCCCCCACATGCCTCATATTGTACTTTAATTGAATGATTATTATAAGAAAGATTTTATTGAAAGATTTTATTTCATTTTAAACATGAAATAAAATCTTAAATTCTTATTTAAGCAAGACATCAAAAGCAAAATAATTTTATCTTCTGAAAAATAATCAGCAAAAACCGTGATACGATCTGAACCGTGAGGTTTGTTGCTTCCCTTTTGCAAAACATCAACAGTAGTTCCTGTTATCACACAGCAGAACCCTAACCCTAAACCTAACCCAGCCACAAACAGCTGTTCTCTCACCAGCCACTACTTCTTTTTCTCTCTCTTTCTCTCCAACTTGAAGTTCAGAGATAAAAAAAAAGAAAAAAAAGAAATGCAGCTTATCTTGTAGCTGTGAAACATCCTGAAGGTTTTCTCCAGGGCGAACAGATCCACCCTGAAGAGATGAGCTGTGTTGTAGTTTATTGCTACAGAAACACAAACTTATTTAAAGGAGCGTGTTAATTACTGCAATGGTAGAAAAAATGGTAGTTTGAGTACTTTTGACCAATCAGAATCGAGATGCTAGCAGCACTAAAGGTTGACCGTTAGCCCAGATATACCGCAGCACTCGTTATTAATCTGGTTCCTGTCCATATGGATCATTCAGTCCAAGAGGAAAAGGGTTTATCATGGGAATCGATTTAAACTCGAACAGGTTTGTTAACGTTCGATAGTCAGGACGAAATGTTCCGTGTGCGATTCGAATGCTGCAAATATCACTCAGATCCAGGACCACGTACGTTACGTAACATTGCGAAATTCGAAATTGCCAGTCTATAAATATCGCACTTTTCTTTCAGTTGTAGCTCGTCTCCCGTGTTTGGCTCAGAAACGTTGCCAGGCCCTGAGGCGGCGTTACTCGCAGGCACCCGCAATATAAATGGATGTGTTACATTCCACAGAAAGCAGAAAGCCTCCAGACCAGATGAAACTTGTTGCCTTGGGTATGCGTGCACCGCACATAGCCTGATTGTGTAATCTTCTTCTTCTTTTTTTTTTTGTGTTTGTGATAAGATCAGAAGTATATCTCTTGCTTCCAGCAGTTCTTCTGCGTACCGGCTGACTCGAGTTTCACCACCACGTTTCGACACATCCGAGGCTCTGTTTTCCTTCTTAGGGTTAAAACACATGGGCGCTTGCTCAATCCATAGCCACGGGCCTGTATGTTGCTGACTTGAAGGTCAGGTGGTTTAACCTACAGGCTGAAACGTCTGACGGCCGCCACGGGCATGCAAAAATTCTTGCTCTGATTGAACGCCTGTGGTTGCATGCAGGTTCTCTTGCATCAAGTTCTTCTTGGGTGTGGCTTCACGTTTAGGCTTTAGAGTGATGTGCTGTGTTTGCAAAGTGTGTTCGTTGTTTTTGCTTCAGAATGAACCACACTGAACCAGATGAGAATCATTCAGGGAGAATTCATATGTAAGAAATAAATTTTAAAAAATGAAATTAGGTTTAAACATGGTTTATTAGAGCTGTGCGATTTATTTGATTATGCAAAGTTTCAATTCAGCATGGATTCGCACAATTAACTGCTAGGGAAACGTAGAAATTAAGTTAAATGGACTAAGATTTCTTTAACGTACCACTGCTTTTGGAGAAAATACAAATGTGTCAAAGTCTGCTGCAAATTCTCTTGTTTTTTTATTGATTAGCCTTTCTTCTTCTTTTGAGTTTATGGGCAGTTCATGCAATACCGCCATCGACTGAACCGGAGTGTAGAGCAGAAAACTAGATGATAAAAAAAAAAAAAGAAAGAAGATTGTTTTGTATGAGAAGTGATATTAAGGCCGTTATCACATTAGGGCCCCTGGGATTGTTTACCGAGAACACTTGTCCCCAAAATCCGGTTCATTTTGATCCGCGAGAACACGATCGTTCCGCGCCTCAAATGGAAGCCAGTCGTACCTGAGAACGTTGGTCTCCTCTGAAATCTCCATGCGCTTGCTATGATGGCGTATGCAGCGTACATGGCACGCGCCGATATCATCCTCTGACCTACACAACCATGGCTGATAAAGTAGGAAGCTTGACATTTTTTCCCGCAAGTGTACCCCCAAGAACGGAGACCAAAAATAATGTGAACGCTCGCCAGCGGCGGAGTTGGAAGGTGGGAGCAAAAGTTCCTGGGCATGGTACAAATCACTCACTCACTCATCGCCTATACTGCTTTATCCTGTATACTGGGTCACGGGGAACCTGGAGTCTATCCCAGGAGACTTGGGACACAAAGCGAGTACACCCTGGACTGGGTGCCGATCCATCACAGGGCACACACCCGCAGGCAAACACTTTGGGAATCTTCATGTCTTTGGACTGTGGAGGGAAACCGGAGTACCCAGAGGAAACCCACCAAGCACTGGGAGAACATGCAAGCTCCAGGCACACAGACCGCGAGGTGGGAATCGAACCCGGACCCTGAAGGTGCGAGGTGACAGTGCTAACCACTATGCCTAATGTGAAAATGCCCTTAAACGATCGACACAGTGTTTCAATGTTTATCAGATACTTTTTGTAGTTTTGTAGTACTTCAAGACCTGTAAGAAACATGGCTGCTTGAGACAAATTAGACAATAAACATTAGTGCTGCTGACACAATATAATGTTCTCAAGTTTTTTATTATTATTAAGTTGGTATTTGAAATGGAAGAATGGAGATTTCTAGTGTAGCTCGTCATGTTGGCCCATGATTCATTTTTTCTGCTTTTGGCCCCCTCACTGATCTTCACATGTTTTCCAGGAATATTTTTTTTTAGTTTTTTGTTTTTTAGGCTCATTTTGGCCTGGTTCTGTGCCCTGCTTTTGCAGTCCCGGAGATCTCTTAACGCCTCGAGCAAGTGTTTAATTAGAAACGCCCCGAAATGCCACGTATGATTGAGAGCTTGAGCAGTCACTGGAAACGCCGTATTAAAGGTCAGCGTTTTTAATTTCAGCTTCAGTGTCATGAGCCGCAGTATCCATGTTGATCTGAAGAAACAGCACGAGACAACAAGAAGAAGAAAAGAAAGTTGTAGTTAAGGCCTGGAAAAAAGCCCAAAAACAGATGCAGGTTAGATTCATACGTACATGTGGCCCCACAGAGACTGAGAACAAAATAGCAGCCTTGACAGCCATCGTTTTTGCTTTTCACTCTTTTGTTACTTGATACGTTGGGAAGAAAAGACGGTGCTTTTATAGGAAAATAATAAAAGGTGTGATGGGGTCTGATATAAAGCGTCATGTCACTGTCGGCACCACAACATGGGTGCGCCATACTTTAATTCTTTTTTTTCAGTAGTACAAGACTTTACCTCTGATTGTTACAAAGCACTGACATTGGAGACTTCTTACAGGAACGGCTTTACAGGAAACCTTCTTCTCATCTTCTCTCTGAGTATGCATAATTTATGGCGTAATATAATTTTAACTGATAAGGTAAATAAAAAATCACACCCCGTACAATTGTCATGAAAGGGAAGTCTAGCTATCAAAACGTTTTTTATTTTTTTGTGCGTGGGTGTAAACATATTTAATTCTGTTGAAAAGTTCGACATTTTAACATTGAGGTCTATGGGGATTGACTCACTTTTGGAGCCTAGTGGTCATTTGAGGAACTGCATGTTTTGGCCTTTTCAGTTTGTTTTACAGCCTTTTACAGTTGTCCCTGTGCAAATGGGCCATGCCTGAGAATCCACCAGAAGAAAATTTTATTCTCTACAGCGAGTTGTGTAATACAAATCAATCCAGGCTTCTGATTTGCAGACAGATGTAGATGCGAGACGTCGATTTGATATTTAGTTCGGACGGTTTTCTCGGTCTGTGGTGTTCATTCGTTTCACACTTGACCGGAATTTAATCAAAATCGTGACTCTGCGGCTTTAGGTTATCCGACTCGGGGGGCACAAACTGTCCTTGTGTGAAGAATCACCACCCCCCATGCTGGTGGACTAGATGACACTCTTTTCGGGTGTCGGAGGGAGTGACTGTGTTGCCCCAGTCGCGCTCTCTGGGTCACATCTTGCCCTTTTATTCCATTATCCTGTCTCACTGGCTTTATAGAGAGCCTTTGGGGGGGGCAGATGATGTTTTGTATGGCTAATGGATCAGGGGATCTCCCAACCCCCCTCCAGCCTTGAAAATCAATACTCCTAGAGAGATGGTGAGGAAAGCAGGAAAGCATGCGTGAAAATCTTTCTTTGGATTTTACGGCACCTGCTATTCCCAGGGAGTCGGTGTTGGTCCAGCTATGGACGTGAATAAAGAACTCTTTGGCTACGTTCACAGTACAAGCCATGTTGCTCAAATTTTCAGATCAGATTTGTGTATTCTGACGGTTCATGTTCACGCGTCTGTCCTCTAAAACATCGATACGTCTTTGCTCACGCCATCTGGGTTAAAACACGTCACATTTACGCGACCGCTCATTCATTTCAAACAGTGGATGCGATTCGAGCAAAAAATACACTTGGAGGTTTTGCTCTGAAGGATGACTGGGAGTTAGTTGGCTGTATTTGTTGAGGTCCAGAAGAAGGAAGAAAGCCTTGCCAGAGGCCTTGCTTTAGCTGTGTTAGTGCTGCTATGAAATCCCCATGCCGTCGGTGGAGACTGAGGTACGCGAGCACACCGCGCATGTGCAGAGGCAAAATGATGCACGAATTCCTAACCTCCTCATTCAGGTCACATGACCGCATATCAGATGTATATTTTTTTATACAAAAATCTGATCTATGAACGTAGCCTTTTATAACCTGTTAAACCTCGATCCAACACCTTGCGCATATAAAGTTTGACATTACTAATTACACACTGTGTAATGTGACCTCGACAGATCCGAAGCATGCACAGGCATGTGAACAGCTCTGTTCCACCTGCTTTCTCTCTCTCACACACACACACACACACTCTCTCTCACTCTGTCTCTTTAATCGAATTAGCGAGCGAGGCACCTCGTACAGCCTCAGAGCTCCGCTGTCCGGGATGATGTCATCCTTCCATGGTAGCCGGTCTGGGTTTCAAATGTTGCGGCCGAGCGAATATGAGAAACCAGACGCCAAGTTTGGTGTTGCGCCTGATTGAATCCAAACAGTTCTTAAAATAGCAGGGCTTAAAACACAAAGCTAGCACCCTGCAAAGACTCGCTAATGCCACTGCGTCGTTGCTTTAAAGGGACCGAGCGTTTTTAAATGAAGTCTGCGCCCTTAGACACGTACAGTACGAGAGCTACAAGCCTAATGTGATTAACGAGGAGTGGAAGCAGAATATATCCTCCAGTGCAGCGTCCTGTCCTGCTCCAGTGTTTAGTTTATTAAAAGAGGGTTTTTTTTTCGCCTGTGGTTTCTGACACCTTTACCTTTATCAGAGCTACACTGTTCTACTTCATTCACTGCGAACGGTCAGCGTAGATGTCACACACGGATAATAAATCTACAGGATACAATGGTGAGAAACAACGTCTGCGAGCTTTGAGTCCAATTTTCAAATGACCCAATTGTCTGAGAATGAAAAAAAAAAAAAATCGTGCTAAACAATACGGAGTACTTAATGTGAAATCTTTAATTAACTAAATGTATAACAGCGGCCTGTGTAAACTTAATGAACTAGAGAGAGAGACAGAGACAGAGAGATGGCTGTGACTCATTACACATTGAGTGCATTTTACAAAAGCAAGCTTCACACACAAGTGATTTAATCTACGAGCTCATTACTTATTATAAAAGTGTAACGCATAAAGAAGTGTGAATCTTAAAGAATTGTGACGCCTATAGTGTAATAACTGTGAAAGAATCAGGAATCGTGATGATTTGTGACGTCTAAAGAATCATGATTCCTAAAGGCTTCGTAGATTCGTAAAGAATCGTGACTCGTAAAGAATTATGTTTTGTAAAGAATAGTGACTCCTAAGGAACCAGGACTCGTGATTTGTAAAGAATTGTGATTCTTAAAAAAAATGTGATTTGCCGAGATTTGTGACCACTAAAGGATCATGGCTCCTAAAGAATTGTGATTTTATAAATATAATTGTGATCCCAAAGACTTGTATTTGTAAAGAGTCATGATGCCTGAAGAATCATGATTTGTAAGGAGTTGTGATGCCAAAAGAATTGTGACATCTGGAGGATCATGACCCCAAAGCAATAAGGATTTATAAATAAGTCACCCCAAAGTACTGTGAGTCGTGATGCCCAAAGAGATGTGACGCCTAATAAAGATTTGTGAAACCTAAAGAATTAAAAAAAAATTTTTTTTAAAAGGAATCAGAACAGTTAATTTTTTTTTTCCTTTTCTGAAGATTTGTGACACTCGAAGAATATTTTTTTTAAGAAAGAAAGAGAGTTGACCATAAGGAATGGTGGGTTTTATAGACCAGACTGGAAAACGTGCGTACATGCAGTCATGGCCAAAATTGTTGGCACCCCTGAGATTTTCCCCAGAAAATCAAGTATTTCTCACAGAAAACTATTGCATTTACTAATGTTTTGCTATACTGTACACATGTTTATTTTCTTTGTGTGTATTCGAACAAAACAAAAAAGGGAGGGAAAAAAAAAAAATTGACATAATGTCACACAAAACTTCTTGGCACCCTTAACTTAATATTTGGTCGCACACCCTTTGGAAAAAATAACTGAAATCAGTCGCTTCCTATAACCATCAATAAGCTTCTTAAACCTCTCACCCGGAATTTTGAACCACTCTTCCTTTGCAAACTGCTCCAGGTCTCTCATATTGGAAGGGTGTCTTTTCCCCAACAGCAATTTTAAGATCTCTCCACAGGTGTTCAATGGGATTTAAATCTGGACCCATTGCTGGCCGCTTCAGAATTCTCCAGCGCTTCGTTGCCATCCATTTCTGGGTGCTTTTTGAAGTATGTTTGGGGTCATTGTGTTGCTGGAAGACCCAAGATCTCGGACGCAAACCCAGCTTTCTGACACTGGGCCCTACAGTGCGACCCAAAATCCTTTG
>JAOVVA010243670.1:0-18863 GCA_028565275.1 Leiocassis micropogon | reverse complement strand
TTTATATTTATAAAAAATAAAATACTGCAGTGCAGACTACAGTCTGCAAAAGACCTCCAAAAAAAAACCTTTGAATTATTAATAAATTAAAACAAAAATGATTAAAACCTGTGCTTTCACAAAATTATGCAGGTATAGTTTTCTGCCTTCAAAATTTATTATTTCCTTTTCATTTGCTGTCTTTATAATACATTATTTACTAAATTCAACAATGTACAAGATATAAATGTATTCTTTGCTCATTTATTTTGTAATATGTTTTGAAAAATATATATTTTTAGTACAATTTGTTGATGACTATGATTAAAGTATAATCATTGTAAAGTAATTACAACATTGTTAAGTTCATATAGTAAATGAAATCCCCCTAAAGGTTTGCAGGTAAAACCTGTACAAACTTGTAAGATGCTTTACAGGGTGTTCAGAGGACTGCATTTTTCACGTGACCAAAATATACTGTGTGTGTGTGTGTGTGTGTCAGTGCTTACATATTGCATGTCAACATATTATTAACAATCAATACATTTAAATGAAATGAGTATTTCCACTCAATTAAAATATGTTGTATTTGCTGAACAAAAAATAATAATGATAAATAATGGTATAAATTTATATGTTAAGTTAAGCACATTTACAACCTTCATTTATTTTACTAAAATTGACACAATATCAATATGTAAACGCTACACAAGGCCATTTTTTTTCTTTTTCAACTGCTGATAAATTAGTGTGCCTTTGGAAACAGCAGTTTTATGTGCAAACTAGTATGACAAATGGTGAGTATTACATTTACAGAAGCCTCCATTTGTTAGACAAATAATTGCTTAAGTAAAAAAATATATATTTCCCAAAATGAATATTCACTCTTTTAATACTTGATTGATGCTTTTAAGACCATTTTAAAATACTGAACATGGCACAGTAATCAAGAACATTGATCATGTCCAAAGAAGCAAATAATAATAATAATAATAATAATAATAATAATAATAGAACTAATAATAATACTAATAAGACTAATAATAATAATAATAATAATAATAATAATAATAATAGAACTAATAATAATAGAACTAATAATAATAATAATAATAATAATAAGTGGTTTTGATATGGTAACAAACTATTGTGCAACTATTCTGTGAGATCTCATCACACTGTGCATGTGGAAATTCTCTTACTTTTACTATTAAAAATAGCTGTAATTATACTGTTCATTTTTTAGTAATCGCTGACATAGTCATTCATAATTTTTTTTCTCATGCTACATTACTTCTATGAAGTTGATGGTTCAGCATTATCCTTCCAGGTTTGAATAATGTGTTGTGTTGTGATAGTTAATCAAATAGTAGTCATTTCAGCAATTTTTTGTTTTTCTTTGCTTGATGAAGGTAGGCAATTTTCCCCTTCTGAAAAACAGTAACATTCTTTCCATGACCAAAAGATACTTCCAACCTGGTTGTTTAAGAAATGAGAAACCACTCACTACTTTAGTTTAAAAAAAAAAAACATTGTCACCACCTAAACATATTAATTACTACAATAATTACCCAATCAAAAGCTTCATAGAATTTACTTATTTAAATGTAAGCAGCAAATTTCCCTGGTGGCATATGTGCCAGGCTCTGTGTTGGAACATGTTTTAAAAGAATAGAAAAGAACTCACCTGGCAAGCTGATGCTCAGTTGTCCTCTAATATGCAGGCTCAAGAAGTAATTTGATCCATTCACCTTAGGGGTATTAACAAGGACCATGACATGCGTAAGCCAGCATATTATACTATCTGTAAAAATAAAAGATAAATCTATTGAACATGAAAGATTAAACATAATTATACAAACAAAATTTAGATTGTCTATAAATATAAACCATATAAACTATTAAAGTCTGAATCTGTATCCCTTAACCATCATATAGTAAGACAAACATCTAGACTATTCTTTCCTTGTTTAAGTTGCCATTGCTTGTAAACTTTTTGGTTCTTTCAGAAAGAAAATAATGAACACAATGGAAATTGCAGATTTAAATTAACCTGATAAATCTTAATAAAGAGCAGCTGGGTTTGTTTTGCTGAAAGACAAGCTGAAGATCTTTCTATAGACTTACCCAGTATGGAAACCCATTTGCTTCCTTAAGTCCCCTGCTTTCATTCAAACCCTCTCTTGAGTGTAACTCAATTTATAAGTCATTTAACATTAAAAATAACTTTTTGCGAACATTGTATTTATTGCATCAAGTACAGTAAATCATTTTCTCATAGCAAATGCATATATTAGGAGGCATTTTAGTGAGGCCTTTTTTTCCTCTACATTGCCTAATGAGGAATTTTCACTTCTTCTGCGAGAAAGCTTACTTCAGGTCAATAATACATTTTCTTCATCACTCACAATCTGAAGTTGAATTTGTTTAAAAAAACATCTGAGATTATACTGGTGTGGGCACATTGGGCATGTTGCTGCTTTAATAAATGTTCTTAGATCATATAATTTCAAAGCACAATAGTCTCTTGTGTGTTTTGCCTAATTTTGAGAAGTGCTGCAGGTCTACCTGATTAACTGCCATGTAGTGTAGCGTGAAAGCTAGCTTAAAATGTTTTTCCACCCATGGCCATGGTGCTACAAAGCCGACACAGCTTGAATGTGGAAAAAATGAAAAGTGTGATATATATCTGTGGAGTGATGGAAAGCAGATGAACCAAAATTCTCACAACAGTGTTGAAAATGTGTCTCTGTCCGAAACCTATATTGTTTGCAAAGATGACTGTGTTAAGATGTAAAAGACATTTTTGTTAAGACTAGGCACAGGAATCTCTGTTTATACATGAACTTCATAGGGACAATATGACATTTTTTTGGCAAGTAGTACTAGTATGAGCTTATTTATATTTCACAGTTCATGGACTATTTGTGTTCTCCCTGTGTGTTATAGGTTTCCTCCAGGTACTCTGGTTTCCCCCCACATTCCAAAGACATGTGTTGTAGACTGCTGTCCAAATTGTCTTGTGCTCTAAGGGGAGTTTTGCAGAAAATTCTGTTTAGGCATTATAAGGATAAGATTTCTCCTACATGGCTTGTGACCGATATTTTCTTCTGTATGTTGTATGGTTGCCTTTAAGGCAAAAAAGTGAATTGCCAGATGTATTTAATATATTCTATTGCAGATTTAAGTCATTATTCACCAGTTTCAGGAAGGAAGCCAGTGTTCCAGACCTGCAGCTGTTTCATTAAAGGAATATTGAAAGAAAGAAAATTGTGCCAAAACTGTATGAATGAAGGAATAATGCATCCATTAAACTCTACTGAAATAGTAGATATTCAAAAGAGAATGCTTTGAAGGATTGCAGTACAAGACAGTTAGTGAACAATCCTAGGTCATTTAAATTTCAAAAACAGTGCCATAGCAACCTGAAAATTATTTTTTAATGTACATTACTGTAACGTTTCTGTTACCTTTAAGCCTTCATCACATGTCAAAAGACTTGGAAGCATCACTTGTCTGATTTATTGCTTCTGTTTGTACTTTTTTTTGGCACAAAGACACTTTTCTAGGGGTTTGCTGGACTGCTAAAATATGCTGAACACTTCCCAAACTTCTGAACCTCAGTGCCAGGAAGAAATAAGATAATAAATAATACCATAGTTATGTTGCAAAAATCTGGGTAAGTCATTTAATACATTTATCAGGTGTGTTCTGATGGTCTACGTGCACGTGCATGTCTTACTGTTCATACATATTTCCGTGTTGAGTCTTGGCTGTTTTTTTTTTTCTGTCTTGATGACAAATTTGACATACAGGTAAGGACAGGCGTGATATGATCAAGGAGATGCAGGCCATCACAAATGCTGTCATTCTTGTGTAAACTGATAAAAGACTGGGATAAGTGTAAAAGAATGCATGGTATAAGAGATTGAGGGGGTATGTGAAGGATGGAACATGAGATGCTAAGCCCCTTTTACACTATACTATATTACACTGTTTAGAAATTTCTATTTGCAGCTTTCATTTACAGTGTAACTTCAAAACACACAGAATATGACAGGGTTTTATTCATGTTCATGAAGACATGTCACTTTTTTAACTTACTTTATTTTTGCAAAAATATATTTGCTGTCAGAAAAATCAATATCATATTTATATTCTAATTTTATATTTAGAATATACAATATTCTAATATATATACAGTAGTAAAGATCAGAAAGTTTCTATATACATTATAAAAAGCTTGACTCCTCCATATGAAAAAGCAGTAGGGGGGATTGCTAGGATTTAATCAATCATAATTCTATGAATTGAGTGAAATGAGTTCATGAGCTCCAACCTGAAAATGACAAAAGAGTTTTAGATTAACCATTTTGTCTTAATTTCTATATCATTAGAAATAAGAGGTAGGCACAAATAAACAAACAGCGCAGCTGATAATGGATATACTGTAGAAGCAGAATTAACCCATTTACTATTGTTGCATTATCAGTCACAGTTAGGTCAGAAAGATTAAATAAACTGCTGAATTATTTAATTCACATGGCTAAAATAAATAATGCAGATTTCTAATATTATATATACAATAATATTATATCGCCACAGTGGCTTAGTGGTTAGCACTGTCGCCTTGAACTTCCAGGTCCTGGGTTTGATTCCTGAGTCTATGTGCATGGAGTTTGCATGGTCTCCCCATGCTTGGTAGGTTTCCTTTGGGTTCTCAGGTTTTCTCCCACAGACCAAAAACATGCAGATTAAGCTAACTGGCATTTCCAAAATGCCAGTAGTCTATGAATGTGCATGTGAATGATGAATGGAGGTCCCACCATGGTCATAAAAATAAGAATAAATACAAATGGGTCACCATTGGCCTCTAGTGGTCACCATTTGTTGGACTACAGAGGTTCCTAGATTGTTGGATGGATGGATGGATAAATGGATGGATGGATGGATGGATGGATGAATACATATATATTGTATAGGCCAGTAATCCGGTATATATTATTCCCCTATTAATTTATGCAGGCAGCTACAAGAAATCAGTCAAGGAGAGGAGAAGTGAGGTGGTGTGGGAGGAAATGTATGGATTCAAAAAAAAAATTCTCTAATGACATTGATCTCACAAACAATTTTGTTTAAAAAAAAACTTTTATACCATTTATAAAATAATTTGTAATATATGGACTAAGTGACCAATTTGTTACTTGTTAATGATCGTGGTTGTGATGAAGAATGAGGGGGACTCAGACAGTTAGCTTTTGAGACAGCAAGTAGAGCAAGAAGAACGAAACAACACCACTGGTGTGAGACAATAAAAGCAAAGTAAGTGAGCCAGCATTTTCCCACTATCTTGTTCTCAGGAGAGTAGTTGAACACACACAGAAAACATCTGTTTAGAAGCATATAGCTGTACCCCATATAAGAGTCCTGTCAGCGAGGACTCTGTAATCTTGACTTTGACTGGTTTATTAGGCACCCCCTCCTGTCTATTGAAGTAGAACAATCATTAGGTCAAGGACCCCTTACCAAAATACCATATCACGACATACATTGAGTTGTTGACTAGATCATGGGGCTGGCTTTCTAAGCTGCTAGTTTTGGTCTTTCACTCCTGACCGTTCAAAATCCTCACTGCACTCATGATGAGGTGAAATATTCTGTCAGAGATGAATGGGTGAAAGGCAGGGCATGACACAACCACCAAAACCAGACCAGAGTGTTTCTCACAAGCAAAATGCAAAAAGTATTGTGGTAGTACACAGTGGGTTTATTAATAAAAAAGTAAGAATTCATTTATAAACAATGACTGACTATGCCACCCCAAATGAACCAATGAATGGATCAAGGACCAAGAATCTCAAATCTCAGGATGAACTAATTTAAAAAAGCAGTTTTGGAGCATGCCAGTGTCAGTACTATGGTTGACAAAGCGCAGAAAACTGCTAATATCAGAGGCACCTCAATCATCCTATTGAAATTTAAAATAGCACTACAATACTGATAGCAAATCATCAGTAATCATTCCGCAAAATGACAGCTCATCCTTTAATTCCACTCGAAAAAACTGAACTGAGAAAACTTCCACTAACATCCCCTTAGTGCATGTAGAAAAATCCACCCAAAGTGCACGGCAACAAAACTGCCAGTGCTAATGAATGGAACAATGAAACTTCTATGACGGAACATACCAGACATCTGGTCTAACACATTATTTAAATATCGCATTAGTTACAAATTTTTAGCATCACTACAACTTAATGCAGGTACAGTAGATTAGTTCCCCAAAGCATGTGGCAAAACAATTGTGCTAATGAATGGAACTACAAAATCTCCATGTCAGATATTGCCACAAAGACGTGGCAGTGTTGCATTACCGCCCTACTTTGGGGTTCCTCCTTTACAAAAATCTTGACAAAAGTTCAGTGGTGGCGCAACAACAATAGCACTTTGGTGCTGAAAGGTGTTTAGTGTGGAAAAATGTGATCAAGTGATCTAAACAGTGTACAAAAAAGGAAAATGAAAGAAAAATAAAGAAAGAAATAGATAGAACTCGCATCCTTAGATCCCCAAACCAACAGCCTAGAACCTTAGCCACCTGAGCTACCACTCACATTAACTTATCTACCAGTCTGTAGCTTCTCAGTGATGGGAAATGGGCAATCACTGTGGAACATGCCACTTTAAGATCTGACAGGTTAGGATCTTGGAATCTGTGCTATGAGAGATTATATAGAGTTTATTTGGACAGTTCATTCAAGGATTTTAAAAAGAAAAGGAAGGAGTCATAGTCTTCTTCTTCTTTGTCTTTCGGCTGTTCCCTTTCAGGGGTCGCCACAGCAAATTATCTGCCTCCATCCCACCATATTCTCTGCATTCTCATCTCTCACACCAACTAACTTCATGTCCCTTTCTCTCTATATCCATAAATCTCCTCTTTGGTCTTCCTCTAGACCTCCTGCCTGGCAGTTCCAACCTCAGCATCCTTCTACCGATATAATTACAATCTCTCCTCTGAACATGTCTGAACCACCTCAATCTGCCCTCTCTGACTTTGTCTCCAAAACATCTCACATGGGTTATCCCTCTGATGAACTCATTCTTTATCCTATCCATCCTTGTCACTCCAAAAGAGAACCGCAACATCTTCATCTCTGCTACCTCCAGCTCTGTCTCCTGTCTTTTCTTTAGTGCCACTGTCTCTAAGCCATAGAGCATCGCTGGTTTCACCACTGTCTTGTACAACTTTCCTTTCATTCTCACGGATACTCTTTTATCACATAACATACCTGACACTTTTATCCACCTGTTCTAACCTGCCTGTACATGCCTCTTCACCTCTTTGCTCTGGACCATTGACTTAAAGTCCTGCACCTTCTTTACCTCTGCTCCCTGTAACTTCAACATTCCACTTGGGTTCTTCTCATTCACACACATGTATTCTGTCTTGCTACGACTAACCTTCATTTCTCTGCTTTCCAGAGCGTACCTACAAAGCACAATGTCATCTGCAAACATCATAGTCCGTGGAGACTCCTGTGTAACCTCATCCGTCATCTTGTACATGACCATAGCAAACAAGAAGGGGCTCAGAGCCAATCCTTGATGCAGACCCACCTCCACCTGCATCTGTTGTATTCTTTCTAGGCATGAAACCATATTGCTGCCTACAAATGCTCACCTCTGCACTTAACCTAGCTTCCACTTCTCTTTCCCAAAGCTTTATTGTATGACTCATCAGCTTTATTCCTCTGTAGTAGCCACAGCTCTGCACATCCACCTTGTTCTGAAAGATCGGCACCAATACACTTCTCCTCCTTTCCTCTGGGATCCTTTCAGTCTACAAAATCTTGTTAAACAGGCTAGTCAGAAACTCTACTGCAACCTCTCCTAAGCACTTCCATACCTCCACAGGTATGTTATCAGGACCAACTGCCTTTCCACTCTTCATCCTATTTAACGCCCTCCTCATGTCACTCTTACTGATTTTTGCTACTTCCTGAACCACAATAGTCACCTACACAACTACACAACGTTCTTCCTTTTTAAACTTCCACCACTTTGTCCTCTGCTCTGCCTTTGTCCTCCTCAACTTCCTCACTACAAGGGTCATTTTATACACCAATAACTTGTGTTGTCTGGCTACTCTATCAGATTACAACATCGACACAAGATGTAAGCCACTTAAATGCTTCTGCCTCCACTCTTATATGTATCCCTATGTTCCTATCTCTCTGGAAGAAACTATTCATTACTGCCATTTCCATCCTCTTTGCAAAGTCCACCACCATCTGTCCTTCTGCATTCCCCTCCTGAAGACCAACCCTGCCCATCACATTCTCATCACCTCTGTTCCCTTCCCTAACATGTCCATTAAAATCTGCACCAATCACCACTCTCTCACCTCTGGGCATGCTCTGCATCACTTCATCTAACTCACTCCAGAATTTAGACTCCTTCTCTTCTAACTCGCATCCTACCTGTGGGGCATAACCACTAATAACATTGCACATCATACCATCAATTTCCTGCTTCAGACTCATCAACCTATTTGATACTCTTTTCACCTCCAAAACATTCCTTACAAACTCCTCTTTCAGAATAACTCCTACTCCATTTCTTTTCCTATCCACACCATGGTAAAACAACTTGAACCCTGCTCCTAAGCTTCTAGCCTTGCTACCTTTCCACCTTGTCTCCAGGACACACAGTATATCCACCTAACTTCTCTGCATCATGTCAACCAACTCTCTTGCCATCCCTGTCAAAGTCCCAACATTTAAAATCTCTACTGTCACTCCTAGACTCTTGCCTTTCCTCTTCTCTCCCTGCCTATGACCACGCCTTCCTCCTCTCCTTCTTCGACCAACAGTAGCCCAATTTCCACCAGCACCCTGAAGGTCAACAGCACCGGTCGTTGTTAACCCGGGCCACAACGATCCAGTATGAAAGTCCTATCAATGATTCGCATGATTAATTTGGCAAATGTTTTATGTCGGATGCCCTTCCTGCCACAACCCTCTGCATTTATCCAGACTTGGGACTGGCACAAGAAGACACTGGATTGTGCCCCCTGTGGTTGCATTACCTCCTGCTTTGCATATCTTGATGTGAAATTTAACTACACATCACAGTGATTCAGACATCAACAGCTACAGTGCCATGAAAAAGTATTTACCCCATCTTGATTTTTTTGTGTATTCACACTTAAATGTTCTGGAACAGTTCTTGCAAGACTTCAAGTACGTTTGCAAAACTCATCAAGCACCATGATAAAACTATCTCATGAAGACCATCCCAAGAAAGTAAAACCTACCTCTGCAGAAGTTTATTTAGATTTACCAGCCTCAAAAATCACCAATTTATCGCACCTTAGATTAGAGCTGTTATGGAGGCTTTACAGAGCATAAGTAGCAGACACATCTCAGTATCAGCTCTTCAAAGGAGATTGAAGAAGAAGGAGAATCCCATACTTTGGATGTCTTCAGCACTGTTTTACAATATAAAATTAAGAAATACCAGGGAAATGGTAATGTATGAGGGCACAGTCATGAGTTACCTCAAGTAGGTCAAGTCAAGTAGTTTTGTTTTTATTGTTATTTAACAAGATTCTACATACATGCAACATACATTAACAACATAAATTAACAAAACTAGCTAGCTAACTGTCATGGCGTGCACCAGTGAACTCCTCCAATCTCCTCGCTTACTAGGCTTACAACGTAGGATCACTAGGAAGGCGGCCTATGCTTCTGCAGGTGTGCGAAGGGGCGGAGCTGCTGGAAATGTGCACAGCTCGCTAATAAACATCTTTAATGGATCTCAGGCTTTCTTAGCATTATAAAAATGAGGCGGGAAGTTTAGTTTGAGGTCCTGGAGATGTACAGAACAGAGTGATGTGGCGGACACTGTGATATAATGCGCCCCAAGGACCTCAAAGTCCACAGAACTGAGTGCAGTTGATGACTGTCGTGAAAGGACTGCACTAGCTCCTGCAGAACTTTCACTTTCGCACAGAGCCAGCTTTCGTGATCTTGCCGCTGAAGAGGAAAAGGCCACTGTGCTTTCGCGTTAAGGCCTCCGTTCCCAACCAGAAAAGCTGCCCAGCAATTAGATGTCATGTGGGACTCCCGTCTGTGGTCATGCCCAAGGAGAGCTGGGAGGGGCTGGTTGGCCAGTCAGCAAAGAGTAGACATTCAAGGGAGCATGCAGGAGCCGTTGCCCATTCTGTCACTCTCTATCGCCCGCATGCCAACTGGGAAGGAGGGAGGATAAAAAAAAGGAAAGGAAAGTTGTGAATGTGCGCATGTGTAGGTCTGAGCACATTCACAACTTTCCTTTCCTTTTTTTAATCAATTTTTTATCCCTCCTTAAACACTCTCCTTCCCTATTTATCCTGAATAAAATTACCCTTTTCCTGTAAGACCTCACCACCAATGGAGCCCGTTACACTTACTAAGACACCTAATTAGCTGATAAGCTAAAACAACATAAATTAAATACATACATTAACAAAACTATCTAAGTACTATACAGAAGACAGCATAAAATAAACATGCAAATGTGCAAACAAGAGAAACAATGTGATGACTTAACAGCAACACAACATTCTGTGATACCTGACAACAAAATGAGCTGATAGGTATACCTCACTAGTTTTATTACATTTACAGTCATTATTTATGGCTAAGCATCATTTTAAACAGAAAAAGGGGGATCTGAGCATCTGTGCCGGCAACACAGTATAGGTCAATGATGATTCAAAAAATATATGTGCTTATATGGAATCCTTGGCGGTGTGTGTAATGGCTTCAGATATCAAACTATGCTTTTGGGTTTTCAGATATGTCAGGTAGAACCCTAACCCTAAGGGAAAAACTTTGTGGCTTTTAATATTTGTGGTGTGTGTGTGTGTGTGTGTGTGTGTGTGTGAGAGAGAGAGAGAGAGAGAGAGAGAGAGATCAAATGAATCCAATTAATTTCTATTATTAATCTTACAGGATATTCATTAATTTAATTGTCTATCAATCCATTTTGCAGTATTAATGTTTAATGTTTTAAATCTGGCAATATAAACATTTCTGATGTTTCATTTTTTTAAGTTACTGAATAGGCTACTGCTATAGTAGGATTTTTCTCATGCAAAGGAAACCCACTATCATATTTCATTTCATTTAGACAGCTGTATTGTATTGTTCTCTTACCTGTCCAATTGTGACCATCAGGGAACTAACAATTTTGGAAAACTGGAAAGTATTCCTGAAGTAGATTCATAAATTTCAATATCCGCTTCCTGGAAAAGTATGACTAAATGTTTTTTAGGGTACCATGAGGATTCGTTCTGGGTCTCATTCCTTGTTCATGCTAATATTCCAGTTTAACGCTCCACTGACTTCTGCAGCTGATTTCTGGTTTACCTCATCTTCATTTTCACTCTGGTCTCCAGTAAGGGCACTGTCTGCTTGCATAGCCTGTAAAGACTATTGGAAAGTGAATATGAAATATGCACTGTCTGTGTTCATTTATTTACTCATTCCTGGTATCATTGTTGAAATGTAAAGTATAGTGCTGTCTAGAATTACTGGCAGCTTTATTTTAAAAAATGAGCAAATACTTTTTTTCTACTAAGTAGAAACTTTTGATTAGCTAACTGTCTGGTCTGGAGTTAATTGGAAGAGCACATGTAACTGTAAAAGTCCCTACATTTAGAGAATCATTGCCTTTTTGCTCTTGATATCATGGGAAAATTCCAGCAACTCAGCCAAGATCTCAAGAAAATATTTTGTACCTCCACATGTCTGAAAGAGAGGCTTAAATTCTCTAAGGTACAGGCACACTTTGCTTGAAAAGTTCAATGAACAAACAAGAAGTTTGACTTATCAGGTACCTACTAATTTACATTCACCTTTTAAGTGTTTTACATCATCACAGCGTTAAAGGCAAGGAAAAAGCCCTTACTCTAAGACTGGCATGAAACCCTGGTAAAAAGTGTTCTCTAGTCAGATGAAACAATATGCAAACTGTTTGTCCATAATGATTACCATCATGTGTGAAGGAACAAGGCTGAGGCTTTTGTTCCAAAGAACATCATCCCAAATGTGAAGCAGTTGCATCATGTTGTATGATTATTTCACTGGAAAAGCAACTCGGGTCCTTCAAAAAGATTCTAACATCATTAATGTTACCTAGAAATACTGAAGCAAACCCCAAGACTTCTGCCAAAAAACTTGGTCACAAGTGATAAAATACTGGCATAAATCCTACATACTTTTCTTAAAATGAACTGAGAAAGCATGTGCAGCAATCTGAAATATGTGGAGTTTAGCATAATGTGTATAAACCTTTTAAAGTTTTAATGATTGTTTTAAATTATTATCTAATAATTAAATTAAAAAAAAATTATGAATCCGATTCTGTAAGTGAGGCAAAGATGAAGATCTTAAAAAAAACTAATCCATCAAATGATTTTGGATGACTATGGACAGTGCCTTAAAAGTAAGGGGGACAAAATTTTAAAAATGCCACCACTATAACTACATGACCCAACTTATACCCACTTAATACAATTTCTTTTACAATTTGAAATTGTTTAAAGATTTAAATTGTTGGAGATATTATTATACAGTATATTGATTAATTGATGGCAATGCGGCAGTGGCACACAGCAGCCTTCCTGAATCCAAAATGGTATTTTTGTGTTGTAGCCCGTTTTACACGGTATAGACATCGGAGCAACTGGTGTTTCTACATATAACCTGAAACTTTTGAAATTCAATATTTGAAATAATCCAGAAAGCAACATATAGGATACATTGAGATAAGGGACATTGAAATGCAACGTGTGTGGAAGCGGAAACACAGCAAGTAGGCAGGAGTCTGTGCTAGGCTAAAAACAAACCCTAGCTGGCTCTTCCATCCCTCCTTCTATCCAATGTCTGCTGCCTGGACAATACATCCGACTCCACAGACTACACAGCAGGAGTTCAGCAGGAGTTCAGAGAATGCTGTCTCTTCACTGAGACATGGCTCAGCAACAGAGTGTTAGACGGGGCCATTCAGCTAAACAGGCTAGCCACATTTCGTGGCCAAAATGCAACTCTGTGTGGTAAGACACATGGTGGTGGATTGTGTGTTTACATCAACATGAAATAAAACTCTAGTCTGTAGCTATTGCTCATCATTGGTGGCATCATTGCTCAACAGTTTGTGACTGTTACATGCAGACCTTTTTATTTATGGGAATTCACCACTGTATTTGTAATCGGAGTGTACATTCCCCCTAGCTAGCACTAATGTGAAGGATACTCTGTGAACTGTATGGCAAGATTTGTGAATTGCAAAACGCACACCCCAATGGACTGTTTATTGATCCTGGAGATTTCAACCATGGAAATCTTAGATTAGTGCTCCCTAATTTCCATCAGTATGTGGATTTTGCAAAGAGAGTTACTTGTTTACACAAATATCCCTGGCGCATAGTTCTGGCCCCACCTCAGCTACTCAGACCACATCTCTGTTATTCCAGCATACAGACCACTTGACAGACAATCAAAACCAATTCTGAAGCAGGTAAAAACCTGACCTGTATTTTTGCTCTTCAGAACTGTTTTGAAAACTCTGACTGTAACATATTCAGGGAGGCTGTGACTTTCTTCATCAACCTTGAGGAGTACACGTCATCATTGACCTGCTACATTAACAAGTACACCAATGATGTTACAGTCCCCAAGAACATTATCTGCAAATGTATGAACCAAAAACCATGGATTACTACGGCGGTGATGGCTTTCTTCCAGATGAACAGCTTCTCTGCTCACTTTGAAGAATAGAACAACGTGCCAGTGAGAAAGACCACTCCTCCTTCCAAGGACCAGGTGCTGTGTCTCACCACAGCTCATTTGAGGAAAGCTCTACGTAGAGTCAATCCACGTATAGCTGCTGGACCAGACAATATCCCTGGCAGACTGTTCAGAGAATGTGCTTAACAGCTGGCAGATGTTCTTACTGACATCTTCAACTTTTAATCTCTCTAAGATTAAATGTCCAAGCCTCCAGTGTCCTGGCTCAATGACTACCCTCCTGTTCCACTCCTATCATGCACACCTATCATCATGAAGTACTTTGAGCAGCTAATCATGAGACACATCAATATCCTTCTGCCCTCCTCACTGGACCCGCTGCAGTTTGCGTATCATCCTCACTGTTCCACAGACGATGCCATCTCTACCACACTCCATCTGGCCCTCACACACCTACTGTAGACAACAAGGGCATCTACGTTTAAGGACATCTTACTTGACCATCTGGGGGGGGGGGGAGGCTAGAATAGAGATGAAACTCCATCCATCAGCTAGTAGGGAAACTCCAGAGTCTGTTTTTGACATTTTGAGAGACTTGATTGGGGGTAAACAGACATTTGTGCAATTACAACAGGTGTTCTATGAGCAAAAACAGAAAGAAGGTAAATCATTGACTGAATTTTCCCATGCTTTAATCTCTTTAATGGATTTGATTCTTGCTGGGAATCCAGACACTGTTCCAAATTCTGACGGGGTACTTCGTGATCAGTTTGTGGAACATGTTTGAGATGTGATGTTGAAGCATGAATTAAAATGATTTGTCTGGGAGAAGCCATTTTCTACTCTACTGGAGGCCAAATAGTTCACGATGATGCCTTCATTGTAATAGATTTGGCTATATAGCTAGATATTGTGGCCAACCCTGGCCTATAAAATCAAACGCCAGATCACCTCAAGTGAATGTAAATGAGACTTCCGTGGGGGGATCCTGATAGTGCAGCCTCCCCTACAGTTTTGAGTCATTGTGTGGAGGGGTCTAGTAAAGTTTTACAGACACCTGTTTGCCCTACCATTTTACAGCGTTTGGTGGGCAAATGCCCGATTGTAACTGTGCAGATGAGGGGAGTAGAGATTCCCTGCTTATTGGGTACGGGGTCAATGGTGACTACTGTAATGGAGTCATTTTTTGAGAAGCATTTCCGACAATTGGGGGTAGATGTACTTAAAAAATGTAGTTGGCTTCAATTAAAAGCAGCTAATGGTTTTGAGATAGCCTATGTGGCATATTTTTAAACCAATGTGACTGTATTGGGGCAGACTCTCCTGGGACAGGACATTTTGGTTCTAAAAAATCCCATTGATACTTTGTTCCAACAGAGGAAAGGGCTCTGTTGAATGTCATTGGAAAGTGTTATAATGATCTGTTTGAAAAACATGGTCCAGCATTATTTTCAGTTCCACAGGTCAGGCAGGCAGAGCTAGGCCTGAAAGATGCCCTTTCACAGTGCCATCGAGTAGATGATTCCCCTTTTCCTGGATTTATGGGTTATGTAATAGTGTAGTCCCACCATCCTGTTCAGATTCCAGCTGGGACCATGAGGTTAGTACCTGCATTGTGCCCTAAGAGAATAAACAGTTGTACTGTGGTCTTTTTAGAACCCCTGGGTCCTGATGACACCTGCCCTGTTGCGATGTGTACAAGAATTAATTCAGATATTAGTGGTTAACATTGGCACAGAACCCTTATATTTACCTCCAAGGATTAGATTGGGTAGTTTGGCTAGTGCTGAAGTGGTCATGAAATCAAATCAGGATGTTTTGTTTCAGAGAGATTCATTGTGTGATCCTAATACCGTGTTTGTTCAGCATCAGACTGTTACAACAGCTTCGAGCATTGATGTTCAAGGGTTAGAATTGCAGGGGCTTTCAGAGATTGAGAAGGAGGCCGTTTAGACACTTTTAACAAAATATTCTGATGTTTTTGCCAAGCATGATAGCGACTTGGGGTGTTTAATTGATCATCAAATTCCCTTAGCAGATGAAACACCAGTTCGCCAGAGATATTGCAGAATTCCTCCCAGTCCGTTTGAGGCTTTGAAGGTACACATCAAACAGTTGTTGGACAGTCAAGTCATTAGGGAGAGTTGTAGTCCATATGCGACACCTATTGTTTTGGTGACAAAGAAGGAGGGTTCCCTAAGGATGTGTGTTGATTATCGCTAGCTCAATTCTAGAACCCGCAAGGATGCCTATCCCTTACCAAGGACAGAGGAGTCACTTGATGCCTTGACTGGTGCAAAGTGGTTTTCGAAAATTAGACCTGGCTAGTGGATATAACCAGGTACCAATAGCTGAAGTAGATCATTTTAAGATGGGGCCAAATGTCAACAGTTGCATTTGCTGGTCAAGGTCCGCGACCATCTGAACGCAACATGCAGAACTTAAAGTTCAAGGAAGCTACAGTTTAAAATTTAGAGAGTATTTGCTTGATCAGAAGTGTCTGGTTTATACAGACAATAATCCACTCATTCATTTGCAGACCGCAAAATTGGGGGCGGTAGAACAACGATGGGCTAATCAACTTGTGGATTTCCATTTGGAAATTAAATATAAGCCAGGCTGCTCCAATGTTAATGCTGATATTTTGTCAAGGAAAACTGCTGTACCCATAGCTGCACTGGCTATAACTACTGTTGTGCCAAGGGAGTTATACCAGTGTGCTAACGACTGTCAGCATGTGGTAAGTCAGACAATTTCGGCTCTCCCTGAACAACCAAGAGAAAATCTTGCAAGGATCTAATCCAGATAGTGGGTGGTTCCTTGTCTATTGAAACCGTCAAAGACCACCAGATGCCCAAGAGAGAGCAATCGTCGGAAGTACTTGAGTTAGTATGGCAGTGGGAAAAGCTGGTGAAGACAGAGGGTGTATTGTATTGGCGAGCATTGTCCTCAGGATGAATATCGAGAGATCCGTCAGGTTGTGCAACCAGGTGCTTCCAGGGATATGGTCCTCACAAGTCTGCATGATAATCATGGCCATCAAGGGATCGAGCAGACGGCGTGTTTGGTAAGAGCCCAGTGTTATTGGCCTGGTATGTTTAAGTTCATTGAGGAATGGTGCAAGAAATGCCAGCGTTGCACCCTAGCTAAAGTGGTGCGATCTAAAGTGCATAGTTTTATGGGGCATTTGACGGCAGGGAGGCCATTCGATATACTGGCCAATGATTTTACTTTGCTAGAACCTGAATCAAACAGACTTGAAAATTTACTGGTTATGACTGATGTATTTTTCACACAGGCTATTCCAACAAAGGATCAAATGGCATCAACAGTAGCACGTGTTTTAGTATAACATTCTACCATTTGGGCTACCATGACAGATTCATTCAGATCAGGGGCGGTGCTTCGAAAGTAGGTTAATTCAAGAGTTATGTAGCCTCTATGGCATTTCAAAAACTTGTACCACACCTTATCGACCACAAGGAAATGGCCAATGTGAATGTTTCAACAGGACAATGCATGATTTGTTGCGTACTCTGCCTCCGGAGGAAAAATGCCATTGGCCGGACCACCTTGCCCAGGTGATGTATGCTTATAACACCACTGAGCATCAGGCTACTGGGTATTGTCCTTATGTCCTTATGTTTGGACAGGAACCACATTTACCCCTTGACTTTTTGTTGGGATTGGATAGGCATATCCGGAGTGAAGTGGACTGGATAGTGGACCATAGTAATAATTTGGAATTATTTATTTCAATAAAGTTCAATATAAGCCTCAAGTGTGCTGCAGAACACCGTGCCTGATTAAATGATCTTAAGTTGTGCCATGAAAAGCTGCAAGAAGGCCAGATGGTGTATCAGAGAGCTCATAATATAAAAGGCAGGAATAAGATCCAGAATGCCTGGGATTCTATGCTTTATAAGGTGGTCCGGTGTCCAGATGGCCAACACATTCACCATTGTGAGCTGCGACCAGCTTGTATCTTCTTGGATGATCCTGGAATTCCAGCTCTAGTGGACTATCAAGAACCGTCTGGAGATGGGGATATTGTTGTGGTGTCTTTAACACCCGAGTGTGCATCTGCTCAAGACAAAAATATGAGGTCTCAACCTTTACAAGAAGCTAACATCTATGTAGATGTCTAAAAGATTGCACTGTAGACCATCAGTGTCCACAAGAAGAGAAAGTAATAGTAAGGCGTACTAAGAGGTCAACAGCTGGGTGCCATGCAAATCCATATAATCTCTCTCGGCCTGTATGTATTAGTGAGGTCCAGTTAAGTGGTCAGTCTGCTCTCCCTATAACAAGGCTGTTCAACAATAGGCCTAATGCCATGTTTCCCCCATCTTTGTAGTGTGTTTTATGTAATCGCCGGGATGACGATTAAAATCTAGGGGTGTAGATTGTAATGAGGTGCACATATGGGGGAACTACAAATCCCAATAGTTGGGATCCCAACAATACTGTTGTATTGAAATGTGATTTGGGGAACTACAAATCACATCAGCCTTAATGTTATAAAAGGGAGTGATGGGATTTATTCTTCCACTTCCTCCATTTTGGTTTTCACAGCAGATTTAAGGTAATGCATTGAAACATTATACTAGTAAGTTTAAGAAATATAAAGTCATTGGACATATTATATGTTTAATGGGTGGTTTTTTGTTTCTTTTGCATTTCCTTCATTTTTTTACGGCAGATTTAGGATTTAAGGTCATAGTAGATTTGCCTTTTGTATAGCGGCAATATACAAGCAGATCCCTGATGGAGTATTGAGTGTTATAGAGAATATAATATATATATATATATTGAGAGAATATATAATGCATAATTTAGGAGGTATTAGTTTTATTATTCTTTGATCATGTGGTTATGTGTATTTAACAATCCTTATTAATGTTACTTTGGTCGCCTGTGTATTACAAACCTGAATAATGGATGGTTGAGGTATTGTTTGTTTTTTTGTTTTTTAACAAAAAAAATTTTTCCATAAGAAATAATGGACACTCAAAAAATAAATACATAAAAATAATTAACACAAAATATAAAGTAAAAATAAAACAAATTAACCTGCACTTTACCTTT